>MDJU01000206.1:0-49268 GCA_001721665.1 Trichoderma pleuroti
GGCAGCTCAGTCGATGGGTCGGATCGAAGTACTCGTATCTTCTCTCTCTCTCTCTCTCTCTCTCTCTCTCTCTCTCTCTCTCATTTCCAAACCGTCCACCAATTTACCCCTTATTTTTCCTCTCAACCGTCCATGCTTCAACCTCTTCCAGGATCTCTCTCTTTTTCCTGCCCACAGCTGCTACTGTAATTCTGACAGCATGCCCCGAAAATAATAAAATATGGATCTCGAATGTGTCCACCCAACGATCAAGGGTTCCGCAGCGAATCGGAATGGTAGCTGGCCGAATCGGCAGGGATCCGGCACCTCTGCTCGTTGCCTCTCGTTGCCTCTCGCTCAAGTCAGGCGGACAGCCACCATCACCAGCCGCAGACCTGCTGAAGAAGAGAAGCTCTCACATGGAGAGTCACGAGGGCAGCTTCTGCGTCTGCTCCAGCCCACGAGAACCAGGCCAGCTGAGCGCTTCCAAAGCCACACAACACAGATCTTTGCCCGCCAGTGCGCGAAACTGTGTCGACTCGACGCCTCCGCGAAACTTAAAATTGGGGAAATGCAACTATCAGATACTCGTCAGCCGCACTGTATACCCGCCCACATGTCCAACTTTTTCCTTGCTTCTTTTTCTTTGCTTCTTTTTGGGGCCTTGACCACCACGATATTGAATTCAGCCCCTTTCTGCGCCTCAGTGGCCAAGTCGGCCCTCCTTGATCTTCCTGAATTTCCGGGGCCAATCTCGTTTTCCGAATCCAGCTGCCCGGGTTGACTAACAGAAAATCGGCAGCCCGAAAGCACCGCCTTTTTTTGGGGGGAGCGGATCCATTCGGTCCCCTGACAATGAATGATGGACGGACTTGTAACTTTTGGTGCCATTCTGTGTGCTCCGGGCTCCGGATTCCGGGCCCTGCAAGTTTTGCAGTTTGATATGCTAATTCCCTCCTCTTGATTTCGAGATTGTCGACAGCTGCCAGTGATGATTTGCTCTGCTCTGCTCTGCTCTGCTCTGCTCAACTGTATGCAAGGACGGGGGCGTTGCCATGACGTGGTGCCATCTTACAAAGGGGCGCTTTGTCTGAGACAGACGAAATCTCTGCAGCCGCTGAAGACGTTGCCGGTACCAGAGACTCGCAGTCAAATGAAAATGAACTCGAACAACGTGGGACGTCTTGTTGTCTGTTGTTGCTCCATAGTAGCCACCACACAAGTTCCCACAGAGCACGAGGCAGATTCCCAAGTGCCCCTTGCTACGAGCTCTCTTTTGTCCCAAGAAACATCACGATGCAGGGCAAGTCGTCATGGCTCTCAAGTTGCCAGTTCCTTTGTGTAACAATGGCCAAACACACTGCAGACGGCTCATACCCACACTTTCGAGCCCTTTGCTCGCCCGGACATTGGTCAGCTTTTGGCTCCCCCCCCCCCCCCCCCCTCGTGCACGCTCGATCATGCACGTAAGTACCTGCAGCAGCCTGCATATTATGGTGGCTGGTTGGCCCGGCTCATGACGGTGAATACGGAGAGGTCTGTACATGTACCGAGGCCTCCATCCTTTGGGACGCTACTGCTTCCTAGGGGAGCACAGACGGGCGTCGGGTATGCAGTCATGAGTGTAGTTGCTTTGGTGTTGGGCCCATGGTGGATGATTGGACCTGTGCCATGTAAGCGGGTGCCGCCGTTGATTTGATTTCACATCGTATAGGCTGGTCAAACGTCCATTGACTCTGTTGCCATGTATCTCTACGAGTTGTAGGATGCATCTGTAGACGTTGGTTGGACGCTTGATGCCAAATGTGACACATCACTTATACCTAAAATCCTGACGCTAGCCACACTTCAAAGGAGCACAGCCTCTATGCTAGCCATGGTTGATATCTCTTCCGTCTACATGCTTATACAGTCAACCATTGGTTTGTGTGGCATATGACGGCAGGCATCCCCTCATGGTGGTTACTTATTGTAGGGTAGATATGGGCCAAGCTCACTTTACGAGGCATGCAAAGGATTTGGATAAGAGGAGGATGTTCAGCTTCTACTCCATCTACATCATAATTGAAGAATCAATCAAAATCTGATATAAAAACCCCCAAAATAAGAACAAGTAGGATTGTTACATGCACTCCGTATGTACTCCACGAATGAGCCGCCCCAAGCTTCCACACCATCTATGCTTGCTCCAGCCATGACGGCTTGGCATACCAATCCCGCCATTCCAACACACATCCATTGAAATCACCAATGAGACACGACATCCAGCGTCTCCTAAAAGCCAGGAGTCGGTGGCCCCGACACCAGCCTCATCGTCCTGTGGGGATTGGCCCAACACGTTCTCTGCGCCCATCCCCCCCCCCCCCCTTGGGCCGCGGCGAGAGGGCCGTAACAATAGGCGTTTTCCCATATCCGGCCCTCTCCAAGCTGTCTAGATGCATATACAAATGCTCGTAGCAAGCAGCTGTTGCTAAGCGAGAACGGCGGTGTGTATCGGCCGAGTACGTGTATGGAACTCCATACATGCATGCCCTTCTGCAGTCAGAGAATCCACTTGGGCGGGCCAGCTCTCCTGGGAGTCGTATGGGCTATGTGCAAAGACGAGGTGTTTCCCTTATCTGAGCGGCGTGGCCGTTGGTTGATTCTATTTGCAAACGTACTACGGAGTACGTCTTGATTGGTGCTCTGTGCTGTTTATGCAGAGGGCTTTCACCTGGTATATGCTCGTGTGATGCAGTGTGGAGTCTGCATATGGCTGAGCCTGCACTGGATTTGCTCTCTATTTATCCGTAGATTTAGTTGGTACTCTGTGAATATATGGTAAATTCCTTCTTGTGGTGGACATAGTTGTAGCTCTGTACTCTTGGGGTTGAATACGTGATCAGCTGCCAAGGGCCATCAATGACGAGTCTCCAAGAGATATGCATGCTCTGAGAGGTAAGGGTAAGTTGACATGTTGAATAGATAACAACCCAATAATACCCTAGTAACAGCGAAATATCTTGATGAATTAAGCTGCCTCTTTTCGGCGTCAATCCTTAACATCGGGCTGCCATAACGTTGCTTCTGCTTGGCGGCCCACCTCCAAACGCAATGCCATCACGCGGAGCTGAGCTGCCTATGGATCGATTTCCAATCTTACCGCATGGAGCTGACAATGCTACGGTAGCAAACTCTCGGAAACGACGTGTAGTCAACAGGCGATCCAAATAACAGCCGGAGCAAGGATTGCACTGACAGCAAGGGTCGGATTGTGGTTGCCGCCAAGATTCCGTCGATCCTCTCAACATGTGATATAACTCTCTCCAGTTAGATAGTCTGTCCGGTTGGCTCAGCTGGCGTTTTGCATGAGCCATTGTCGTTTTGCTGCTGGATTTCACCCTCTACAAAACACCATCACGAGTCTCCTCGTGCATGTACAGTAGCATTTTCGATGGAGAATCAAGTCGCTTGACCAGCTTTGCAGATTGTGGTGCGGGGTCCTATGATACTGACGTCATTAATAAAATGTCATTTCTAACAAGACCAGTCTGCAGAGAAGAGGGAGCCGGTGACTGTTCAATATCGTGATACTGCCCTACATGACAAGATGCCGACGTACAGTGTACGACTTCAACGAAGTGTAACCAGGGTTGAATCACATGTATTATACGCTAACCGCCGATCTTCATTAAATGGTCGATACATGTTTCCAGTAGCTGTTGTTCGCCAATCCAACTGGCATTTCCCCCAACCGCGTTTGATGGGTGACAGTTTGACATGGCCCAAGGCTCCGGTTTGCTTGCCTCTACCCCGTACGGTGTCCATCATTTGACATGTCATATCTGCAGAACCATCCCATGTCCGACTTGTGCCGGCTGAGCTGAGTCTACAAGTATGCATCATGACCCCTATAGTATCAGGCTGCTCTCGGGCAGTGCTAGCCAACTATGCCGCTATAGTATGCCTGACTGTATAGACGGAACCGGAACAAACAGAACAACTGTATATACCAACTTGCATCATGTTGCCAGTTGTTCAACATCATTCCACCGGCCCGTGCGCATCGGATCCAGGGTCCGCAGCTTCGAGAGCCAGACCGGCAAGTCGCCAGCCCCAGCACTGCTGTTGTCAGTGCGTTGTAGCCGCTCCAATGCTATGGTGTATTCTGATAGAGCTTCGTAGATCCATTTGATGTCGGCGTAATCCTCCAACAAGTCTTTCATCTCATCAATTTCGTGCTTCAGGTAGGCAATCTTCTCGTCAACGGTCAAAGCCGGCGTGATGCTCCGCTTATTTCCGCCCCCCACGATTTGGGACACGAGGAACTGGTGATAGTACCATAGACTCTGATCTTCGGGGCCGACGTTTAGAGCATCCCGCACAAGATCCAGCTCCTCGCCGAGGAAAGCTGCTCGGGCCTTGTCATCAGCGCCTCGCTGCTCCAAGACTTTTGGAATGAGCTGGCTTCGGTTATGCCACGCGGAAAAGTTGGACAAGCTCTGTCGGATCATCTTGGTTGTGTACGCAAATTCGTCCTCGGCCATGCTCTTGCCGTCAAGCTCGGAACTCTCCAGCTGAGCCACCACAAGCCTCCTGTAGCCCCAGGCGTGATAGTTGCGCTGGTCCTTGTTCAGCATCTTGGACACCAGACCGAGTTCCGTCTCCCAAATCTTGCGAGCGACCGGGAGAGGCAGTCTTTGAATGGCTTGTGCTAGAAGCCATTGCCGAAAGTTCCAGATCCAGTAGCACTTTGGAAATTCCAGCAGCAGCGGCATGGTGAAGGCGATTTCAGACTGCAGCACTTGGCTGTCCGAGTCCCGATTCTTGGTATCTGAGGTGCCATCTTGAGCGTCTGATGGCGTCTGATCAGCTGCCCCAGATAGTAGACAAGATAACAAGCAACGGCGCCGAATGTTCCATATGGTGTAGTATTCGGGGTTCTGGCGGAGGAGCTTGGTGGTAAGCTCAAAGAGGTCTAGGCTGTAGGTTCCCGAAGCGACTTGTGTGCGTATCTGGGTCTCGAGATGGCGGTATTTCTGAATCTTTTCGAGGTCCTGCAGCCGCTGTTCTTCGGTGCGAGTCCGGACGGTGCGAGTCACGCCATGCTGTGGTGATTGGTAGCCTTGCGCATTAGCAATATGTATGCACAGAGGGATGATGAACATGTACAGGACCAAGACGAGGATGTGGGATGGAGAGGATTCAACTTACACTGGCCATGTTGCTGGGCTTCTGGAACCTTGTACAACTGGTACTTGAAGTAACGTGAAGAGGTACCGTGAAGAGCTGCTCTGCGTTAGGTAGGCAATTGCTTATCGGGATAGATTGATGTGCTGATGAGGCTGTCCCGATGATGCAGATAGGGTACAAGCTCACATGTACAGTTCGTGGCGTCTGGTGCTAACTCGTGGTCCGTGCGCAGCACTTGGAGTGACGTCTGGCCGAGGCACGCTAAACCAAACACGGAGCTCTGTAGCATGAGAGCGGATAGCCGCGGATCATCCGTATGCTGCAGCGCCCGCAAACAAGCCTTGTCTCTTCTGAGTAGAGATTTGTGGAAGCTTCTGCAAGTACGGAGTAATAATGCTTTTACTTTTACTACATACCTTTGCTAGGCATCCTGCGGGTGTTGTACAGAGTACGGAGTAGGTACTCCGTAGACAGGAATGCAATGATGACATAATCCAAGACAGTGGCTTGGAGCTCTGGGACATCCATGGCAAATAGCCGGGTCTTAGCCATTTGCATGCGCCACACCCCAGCAGCCACAGCGGGACAATGCCAACTCGAGCCTCCGAGTCGAGAAACGCCTTATTCGTGCAGACAAATGAACTCCAGACTCACCAAGGCACAGCGATGCCGTGTCAGGCTGGCAACTCTCACAAGCCCAGACGGGCCAGATGAATGCCTTGCCGTGATTCCTCTCTTTCCACTGTTCATCCCCCACAACACTATGGGGTAGCCCACGGCATTGGCGCCGCTGCTCTGCTGGCAGTTGAGCGCCTTGGTCAGTACATCCTTGTGCCCTGAGTCGTCACCAGCAGAGCTTTCCGTGCGCTGGAGATGCCTCGACCATGACTCACCGAGACGGGCCTCTTGGGGGCATCTCGGCCGTCGTCCTGCAGCGTCTTTGTTAGGGTGCCTGCTGCCTTGGAGCCCCTTTGGCCGATGGCCAGCGCTTCTCTGCCTGCCACCATCTCCAGCTGCCTGCGATGCGCCAGTGGCGGCCAGCCGTTCGGATATACTCCGGCTCGTCGGAAGCGGGCGGCTGCCATCGTCCACCGTCTCACTAAGCAACCGCAGCAACATAACCTAAGCTTTCTAGCGCCCTGAGCAACTGCGATTGAGGGGCTGTTGGGGGGAGGTTGGGGGAGCTCGTTGCGCTGAGACTCGGACGGGCGCGACGCAATACAGCGAGGCCAACAGGCACCAGAAGGCTGCACTTGTTCCTTGCAGCGAAAAAAAAAAACCTAAACATGCCAGCAACTGGACCGCCCGCTTGCGTCGATTTGCTAAATTTCTGCCACCACACCAACACCGGCTTGCACCAAACATCCCACCTGTCGACTTCATCACCGCCTCACCACGCGCATCAGCCTCTGCTCTCGCCGCTCGCCAGTGCAGACCACTCGCATTCCATCTCGACTGCCATTGCAACCGTCGTCATCCCGCATCGATACGCCAGACGCAATGGCCGGAGGCAAGGGCAAGTCATCTGGAGGGAAGAGCTCCGGCGGTAAGACGAGCGCCGAGGGATCTAAGAAGCAACAGAGCCACTCTGCCCGAGCTGGACTCCAGGTGAGTTTTTTGACTGCTCGACCGGCGGGAGCTTGCCTTTGGCTTTCGCCGGCCCTCGCCCGATTCCCTTGGCCCTGCTTGATGCCCAAACGATTTGCGCGCATGCACACCCGCCTGCACATCCTGCGAGTCCCGCTTTAGCTTCCAACCTCCCCGCGATGGCCCTCGACGAGTTTTCAGCCGGACGCGTTGGTCACTTGCTCGCCGCCGCGGCTTCGACGACCTGGCACGGGGCCGCAGAGTTGCGTTGGCGATGGATTCCGCAAGATTCAGGCCGCGCAATCGTGTTACCGTGCGGGATCTCGTTGCCGTGTTGTTCGGTGCCCAGATGCCTAGTCGCGTAGCCGGGCGCAGGGAGGGGGGAGATTTTTATTTTATTTTTTATTTTGCTCAGCGGTCACATAATCCGACACGATGTCTATCCAACCATTTCCCCCGGGCTGCTGGAACTCACATCAAACGATGGACCGTTGCTAATTCCGGTGTTTTTCTCGGCGCATCTAGTTCCCTTGCGGTCGTGTGAAGCGTTTCCTCAAGCAAAACACGCAAAACAAGATGCGAGTCGGCGCCAAAGCCGCAGTCTACGTCACGGCCGTCCTCGAATACCTGACTGCTGAAGTGCTGGAGCTGGCAGGCGTAAGTTGTTTCCCTTTGCTCGTGTTTTTCGGTCGTCGTGCCTCAGTTTGACACTAACCGCCACGCAGAACGCCGCCAAGGACCTCAAGGTGAAGCGCATCACCCCTCGCCATCTCCAGTTGGCCATCCGAGGTGACGAAGAGCTCGACACCCTCATCCGTGCCACCATCGCCTTCGGAGGTGTCCTTCCCCACATCAACCGTGCCCTCCTCCTCAAGGTCGAGCAGAAGAAGAAGGCCAAGGCCTTGGAGGCTTAAGAAGCCCAACCCGCCTCTCTCCTCCCGCGCACGAAATGCTCTCGCTCTATGTTAATGCTTTGAATACCTCTTGTTTCGGATCGCGGGGCGATTGCGCTGGGGATGGCCTGGGACACCTGGAATTGGACGCTTTTTCTTCTTAATTTTTTTTTTGTTATCTTTCCTGCAGAGGAAATCCAAACCTGTCGCTAGGCATGGAATCTGGGCATGGTTTGGACAACTGTGGGCTCTGGACGCACGGCAGCAAATGAGGCAGGGTGGAAGGTTGGCTTGCACCGCCTCTAGCTCTGTTTCTTTTTTTTTTGCTGAATGGCAAAGACTCTGTCGTGTGAGTCATGTACAACAGTTGTTTTCGTTTATTTTTTTTTTGTCTGTTTTGGTTTGACGCTGCTCGATGAAGTTTGGAGATTGACGGTGACGCAATTATATGGTGGACGAAAACAGCTTGTTGGGCGGCTGACGTTTGGCAAGATTATCTTAGGCTACTCTAAGCATAAGAAGAAAAAAAAGGAGAAAAAAAAGGGCATGATGTATGGTTCTCTCATTACGTGCATTTGGTGTTTTTTGATTCATTCTCGTGAGATTTATTCGTTCAAGTCGGGTCTTGTATAGCCAGCCATGCTTTCACATCTGCATGGTGCAACTTTACGTCAGTGAGAGGAACAAGCATCACGATGTAGCGAATGTCTAGCTTGAATGGATCATTGGTTTAGTCTGTCATTACCTAGTATTATTATCTACTATTAGGAAACTAGAGAATATAATAGCTCCCTCTTTCTGTGCCTTTGCCCGATTTGCCATCTCGTCCCTTTGCCCAGTGCCGGGTAGGACGTTGTGTCCTTGCTCCTTGACTTGGTCTTTCAACCTCACACTATCGATGTCACCCAAAAAGAAGAAAAAATGTAATGAAAAACGCTTGATGGTATAGATTATATTTGATCGAGATATTTTGACTTGGTCAAGGGGTTCTTTGTTGACAGAGTCACGAATAGGAAAGAAAAGGAATGTGGATGCAGCTATGAATGTGAAACCATGCTGCGTGTATATCATCCGTAACAGGGACATGACTGTACAGAATCTACAGGCAGGTGAGCTACCTAGGATGAAGCCCATACCGAAAATGCAGCTGATACTGCCTCAAGTGATGATGGCATGGGATGGCGACCTGAGCTGACAACCTAAAAAAAGATTTACATTTCTATTTGTTGTTCTACATAAAATTGCTCGACTCTAAAATAGCTTCTAGTTTAGATCGCTACCATGAACACTCCATTTCCCATTTCGGGGTTGTCCCTCACACTGGCTCTTTCAATGTCCGTGATTACTCCGTCTATTGAAGAACCGCTCTCGAGCTGCCACACTTTGCTTAGAGGAGATGGCTTCTTCTGGAAGTTGTGATGCCTTATTAATCTCGGTGTCTTTTTGCCTGGCTTACACATTTTCCCCGAATGTACAATTTTTAGCTTTCATCCTTGCTGATAATCGCGTTGGCGGTGCCGCTGATGTTGGTGATGGTGATGAGGCTTGTTTTTGTTCCATGTCTCTCACCCTGAGAGCGCAAAGGCCTGGAAAGAAACAATGGTCAAAGCAGCTGTACGTGCCCATGCGCAGCAGAATATCCATGTTGAATCTCCAGGGCGTCCTCCGAGACTCATGTGCTTCTGAATATTCTGTGAGATCAGCAAGGGAGCTGGCTTGATTCTCCGTGATGGAGGCCCTATACTCTTGGTCTCGGCGGCGCCATCTGGTGTAGTTTATCCATCTCTTAGAATCGAACCGCATGGCGCAGCTCGGAGTCTCCTCTGCGTCTCCTTCGCGGGCAACGCAGAGCATGTGGCCGCATTGGAGACATCGCCGACAGGATATGGGCTGCCGACAACGGCATTGGTGGCACTTCCATATCCATGGACGAGGTCTCTTGGGAGGATGTTTAGGGTAGTGGATGTATCGCCGGGGGCAGGATACCTGATACCAACAATCGCAAATGCGGCACTTTTGTACATGCATCCATGAACGGGGTTCGTCGGGAGCACTTGGAGCATGTTTTGCCCGCTTGGGGAGTGATGAAACTATGCATCCCATCGTGTCTGATGATATTCTGATGACGGTAAAGAAACTGAATAATACTGGTAATGACAGAGACAGAGACAGAGACAGAGGTGATGGTTGGAGTGTTGATGGTAATTGAACAAGTTGAAAAGCGTGTAGAAATATCCCATCGAGAGCCCTGAAGATGACAGAATTTATATATTAGTAGAGAGAGAAAAGTAAAGATAAGATCAGGGTTCTAGGGCTGGGAAACACTGGACTTTGTCGGAATCACCCACTTGATAAAGTTGGTATGGAAAAGCATGTGAAGGAGGACAGAAAAAGTTAAATCCTCGACTAGAATCACCCTATAACTGAGTTGCGAGGAGAAAAGTGAACTGGAAAAATACAACAAAAGGAAAAGCAAAGTGGGACGGTGATGAAGAGCTTTGGAGGAAGTTTGTTTGACAGCTGGTGGGGAGACGGAACAAAGGAATGGGAGGAAGAGCGTCACGATGCATCACTGCCGTTCAAATGCTTTGATATTAGAGTCTTTGTCACATAGATATGGACTTGGACTGTAACTGTAAGGCATTACAGTGACAAGGAAGTGAATGACTGTATCAAAGGCTGTGATGTGGCCCCCTAATCTGCAGTACCGGGCACCGCGCTTTTGTCATTCAGGGGGATTTTTAGCTGGAAGACTCTTTGGCCATGGCTTGAGCCTTTACAGAGGCCTTTTCAGGCAGATACATGGATTGCAGCGATTGTTGTATTGATAGTAGCAAGGCGTGAAACTACATGTATGTTCTTTGAGCTACAAGCGCGAGCTGATGAAGACACTTGCACCGTGCACTCTATCGCCTAGCCAATGTTACCACTCGTTTCTTTTCTTCAAGATTCTCTTTTCTGATAAAAAAAGGACCGGTTCTCCTTTCATCATCAGCTGGATACATTTTCTGGCAAAGATGCTGGAAACCGCTAGAATTCTAGACAGCTACGCTTCCTTATTCCCACTCGACACCTCCTCAACACTGGTGATTTCCGTGACGTTGTCTCCCATCACCTGCCCACTGACGAGATTGACGCGGGGGCCTGTAAAGTTCTTGCGGCCGTCGATGATCCACTGGAAGAGAGAAATGGCGATGATGATGGCGAATGCGACGATACAGTAGTCTATGACAAAGGGTTAGCTCACGTCAACTTCGGAGGTCCGATCCTAGCATGATTTGGTCAAGACATACTCATGTTGCTGCCGGTGACAGGTAGGACTGGAGGAAAGACGAAGAGAACCGTGGTGAGCGTAATGTACGACAGCGAGATGATGTCCGCCGTCCAGCCAAACCAGCTGGGTAGAACCCACTTCCGCTCGGGCAACTTTCGGCGTCCTTGGAGGCAGTTTACTGCAATGGGGAGGCCGTAGGAGAGATCGAGTGTGACGACGGAGGCAGAGATGATGGCGTTGAAGGCGCTGGTGTGGTTAGCTTAGGAACGGCTTGGGGATTCATTGTTGTGATGGCAAGCTTACCTCGATGAGCCCAGGAAGATGAGGCCAAAGATGATGACCACTACGGAGGTGAGGATGAGGGCATTCAGCGGGAGTCCGAGTTTGGGATGTACGCGAGCAAAGAATTTGGAGGCGGGGAGGCCGCCATCGCTGGAAAAGTTAGCCGTGTTGCTACTCTGATATCATGAATGAGAAGCATACCGGGCGAATGCGAAAATCATGCGGCTGCTCGTCGTCATGACACTAAATGTGGCGAAAATAAGACACACGAGCGGAAGCCTTTGTTACGCAGTCAGTATCTTGCCTTCAAACAAAGCGAAGCCACGGCCTATCCGGCACTGGGAAGTACAGACATGAGAAGGCAAATGGCACCCGCGGTGTTGCTCGTGGCGTGGATGAGGATCTGCAGTAGAGGTCCCGCGGCCGAGCTGATGACCTCGTCAATGTTGCCGGCAACGAATAGCAGGACGATGAGGAAGATGGCGCCGGTGAAAGTGCCAATGCCGACGCAGATGACCATGATCTTGGGGCCTTCTAGAGCGGCGTTGGGGATTTCTGGTTGGATAATTAGTATTTGAGGGCTAATGGTCTGATGTTACTCGCAAAATGCTTGTTTACCTTCAATCATGTGGGCGACGGCATCCTGGCAATAGTTAGCTATCGTGATGTTGGGTAGAAGGGATCGGGAATTGACATACAAATGCAGTGACACCGAGACCTCCTTGGAGGAGCTGAGGTTTGTTAGCAACTCTTCGTCTTCTTCATGATCGAGTACATGTACGCACGCCAAGCAGCCAGGCAATTCCATCAGGCCCTAACCTTGTCATTAGCATGGTCATGAGTAACAGCAGGTGAAGAGATTACAAACATCCTGTCTCGTTGATAAACTGGCGGAACACGAAATAGGCCGTGTTATAATCAGGCGATGCACAGGCAAGAACCGTGATTGACACGAGAACGAAGCCACCAATGGACCACACAAAGGCGCCGCGGTACAGGAGAGGCAGGAAGGAGTTGAGAAAGGCGTTGATGACGAATGAGGCGAGAGTGAAACCGATGTAGATGAGGAACTGGTGCCAGCGCTGGGGCTCGTAGTCCTAGAAGGGGTGTAAGAATACTCTGTTATAGGACGAGGGAGGGGAACTATGTACAGGATGTGTGGCGGAAATGATGCCGAGAATGAGCTGGCTGGATAATAGAGCATTTGTGGCAACGAGAGCGACCTGGACGCATGTTGTTAGAGACTGATGTCGTTGATGGATGGATGGAGGCTATACCCAGCCGGCGACGTTGACCCAGCCCGTTACCCATGACAGGACTGGTACCCATTTGGGCCAAGAGACTATATGCTGTTAGTCGGAATAGATGGTATGAACCAAGTGTGAAGGAGCCATACTTGCTGTTGCATGTTAGTTAGCATTGTATCTGCATCAAGTCTGAGGACAAGACCTTCTTACCTGCAACCCAGTGGTACTGTCCACCGGCACTAGATTGTCACCACCATTAATACAAGACATCCAAGCATCCAATGTGATCCTTGATCCATCTGGAGACTCACGTTGGGTAAGCCGACAGGAACTCGGCTAGAGACGCGGCGATGCAAAGGTTACATATGCCTGCCGTGACTAGGCCTGTTACATTGCAACACACACACATGCAGGTTAGCCAAGACCAGGCAATACGGGGCTAGGGGATGCATGTGAAAAACGCTTGTGCGAACGCATCTGCATAAGGGATTGGTAACTGACCCCAGACAACTCCGGTACTACCTCCGGAGGTTAAGCTGAGGGAGAGACTTGCAGAGAGGGCGGTCCATGACTGAGGAGAAGAGGTTAGTCTTGCGTGAATCCTTTCTTTTTCTGGTAGTTTTCTCGTAATGTGTTCCATGTACTTACATTTAACACTGCGAATGCTAGTCCCAGCATTGATCTAAATACGTCGTTGCACGTGTGAGCTGAGTTCATGTTGATTGTCTCTTTGTCACAGCCTTGGCTTACAAGGTGGAAAAGTTGCGATTCAGCTCGGGCTGGTGACCCATGGCCGCCAGTTGAGCGTCATCGCTATTCTCGTGTTTTGTATATTCTTCGCTCATTGTGCAAGGCTGTGGTGGGTGTCTCTCATCCGACAAGGTTATTTGGAGATGACGATGCGACACACAGCATCTGCATCGGGGAGTTGGTGGGAAGGGGGAGAAGAGAAGCAGCCAGTCAGCGTGTGAAAACGGGAACTTGTTGTTTTATTACTACAAAGGCGTAGAATGACCTGATGAGATACGCAGCGCTACCTTGCATCGGCCAACTCGAACCACGCCGTCATCGTAAACTGGGTCACATTTCATTTGTCTTGAGCGAGTCAAGCACGGAATACGATATCGGTTTTCCTCTGGATCGGCATGGGGGTGAGACCGAACTCGGCGTGCGGAGGAGCCTTGGCAGCCTCGGGTTCTGTTACTAGTACCGGGAGAGGCAATAAGTTAGAGAGACGCGCAGATGGACGGTCAAGGGGGAGGATTCAAGACAAGAAGCATGGCCATTGGATGAGCTAATTGATAAACGGCAATCTCGCATGAGGCTGGGCTCCATCCTTGATGATAATGGTAGCTACAGTATCAGCCAACATCTTGGGAGGGACCCATGTAAGCCGTTTAAGACGACAAGGCGTGGAGACGCTTTGGGAGCCTCCCCGCTCACACAGGATGCGGGGAAGTCGATAAGCTGGCTCGAATAGGCTAGTTAATGGCAATAAAGATGAAGGATGAAACGGAGAGCGCCGGCCTTGACTTTGGTTGATTGCCGGTTCTTCCTTAGTCGGGGTGGGTTTGCTGTGGCTCGGCTTGTTTATTTTGTCTTGCAAGGGCGCGACGAGAGCCAAGCTTCCAGCCTCTTCAGCCTCGGTTCTCCGATTATGGCCTTTTTAGGTATCATGCCGCCGGATCTATATCAGGCTCTCCAGCCTCGTTGATCAACTGGAGATTATGGACGCTAGGGCAAGTCAAATAGATAAGGGCGGGTGAGATCAAGTGGAAACGCAAGTGGCTCTATATAGATACGAGCGGGTACTCACATGTGCACGAGACTCCACGCCTTGTTCGGCGATGTTGCATTGACGGGCCAGATGGAGAAGGCGATCGCTGAGTTCGTCACTGGTGTCGCGGCCCTCCAGCACGAGGTGGTGGACATTGCCTCGTTTTGTCTTCAGCTGCCTGCTTGTATGTTGATGTGTGTGTTATGATGCTCGCTTTGTCTATGCAGAAACCATGCTAGACGTGCATAAATGCGGGATCATTGTTTAATTATTGACTTGATTGAACGGAGTATGCCGTGAGGAGTAGATACGACGTGGGAGAAGTATTGAGAGACAATGGTTGGTCTATATAAATGCTACCTTGAGCATGTCGAAGATCCCGAGATGTTGTTTGGGAACCTTAGAGTATACAGCAATGGCACCAAATAACTTTAAACTCGGTGTGGTTGCAGTGCTTGCGGGATGGATTCCGTCAGTTATTGCCGCGCCCGTTGGCAGCAATAGTGATCAAACATGTAGGAAGACGTCTGTGGCGATATTGTGAGTATCTTTGAGACTCGACGAGTTGAATGGCAGATTTTGGGGAAACGTTACTTACATGTTTGCAGAGGTGCAGGAATGGCAGGCATCACTGCTGCTGTAAGTTGTATCATCAGCTATCACTTTTTATAAAACTAACTCTCCATGTAGCAAGCCTTGCATAATGCCTCGGTGTCGGACTTTGTCATTATTGAGTATCAAGATCGAATTGGTGGACGGGCGTGGCATGGCGACTTTGGCAGAAAGCCAGATGGGAGCCCGTATGTCATCGAGTATGGATGTAATTGGGTATGTGCCGTTCCGAAACATGTCTTTTGTTGATAAGACAAAGTGCTGATGTGAATGTTTAGATACAAGGTCTGGGGAATCCTGGAGGTCCAGGTGAGTGGCTTGTGATCCATGTCTCTACAACGCATTTCATCGCTAACAATAAATAGAGAATCCTGTTTATACACTAGTAAGTGATGCTGTTAAACCGTTCTTGAAATAATATGTATCATTTTGGAACTTGTCTCGCTAACATCGCATGTAGGCTAAAAAATACCATCTCGCCAATACTTACTCGGACTATGACTCCATCTTGACTTACGATGAAACAGGCTACACAGACTACTCTGGTCTCATCGATGAATATGGAACTGCATACGACAAAGCTGCCGCAAAGGCTGGCCGTTTGCTTGTCCAGAATTTGCAGGATCAGACCATGCGTGCTGGTCTTTCGACTGCGGGATGGAACCCCAAACACGGCGATATGAAGAAACAGGCAGCCGAGTGGTGGAACTGGGGTAAGTTTTCAACAGGAACAATCTGGTTATTGCAGGGATGCTGGTTTGTAGTATCTCCGCATGCTGACAATGTCCCAGACTGGGAGGCTGCTTTCCCACCCGAAGAGTCATCCTTCATCTTTGGTGTTGCAGGCAGCAACCTCACTTTTAACCAGTTCAGCGACGCCAACAACTTTGTCATTGACCCACGCGGCTACAGTGCCATCATTGATGGCGAAGCCTCAACATTTCTCACCAAGAACGACACCCGCCTGCTCCTCAACACTCGTATCACAAACATCACCTACTCCAATCACGGCGTCACAGTGTACAATCACGACGGAAGCTGCGTATCTGCGGACTACGCCATTTCGACCTTTTCGCTGGGCGTGCTTCAGAGCAATGCGATTGGCTTCTCGCCGCACTTGCCGGGGTGGAAGCAAGATGCGATCCAGAACTTCGCCATGGGCACGTATACCAAGGTCTTTTTGCAGTTTAACGAGACCTTTTGGCCAGAGGACACGCAGTACTTTTTGTATGCTTCGCCCACTACGCGGGGCTATTATCCTGTTTGGCAGTCCCTCTCGACTGAAGGCTTCATGCCGGGCTCCAACATCATCTTTGCAACGGTCATTGGTGATGAGTCTTATCGCATCGAGCAGCAGACGGATGAAGAGACAAAAGCAGAGGCCATGGAAGTCCTCCGCCAAATGTTCCCCAATGTCACTATCCCGGAGCCCATTGCGTTTACATATCCCCGCTGGGCTTCTGAGCCGTGGTCTTTCGGAAGTTACTCAAACTGGCCAGCAGGGACTTCACTACTAGCTCACCAGAATCTACGGGCCAATACTGGACGACTGTGGTTTGCGGGTGAGGCTACTAGTGCCGAGTACTTTGGATTTCTTCATGGGGCTTGGTTTGAGGGTCGCGAGGCAGGTGGACAAGTTGCGGCCCTGTTGCAAGGCCGTCCCTGTGTGCAGTACGGAAACGATAGGCTTTGTGGAGAGAGGAAACATTATGACCCGTTGACGGGAACGTCACCATTGAGTCAGTATACATTGTTGAACGGATGGGCTGTGAGTAGCCTCTATGAGAGTGGCGATGATTGAGCTTGGCGAGGCTTGGGTAGAAGAATGAGGATGAGGATCTGTATAGTAACACTATGTATCTTGAATGATTACACTTACATAATGGAATTTACAATATGATGAGCGGATAATGTGTTTATCTGCTTGACAAATGGTATCTATTGAAGTAATTGGTCAAGTAAAATGTTGTGGAAAAGTGAGCATCCGCACTTTGACAGTTTATTGGACCATGTTACTATCCGCCCCGACTTCCGTGAGACTTCAATGTAGTAATGACGTCAACTGGCACTGAATTGGCAGTTTATATTGTCGCATTGAGCTCAATAGTCTTTTCTAGATGTTCGTATAGACTGTTACACAAGCTCTCAATCCAGGAACCTACGGGTCACGACAATCTAATCAACTTAGCGCCATGTTGTACCATGGAGTCGAGTCGCCCAGATGCACGTTTCCGGCGCGTGGAACGTCGTAGTGTATATATAGTTAATAAAATGAGTTTCTACGACATGACTGCTGATAAGTGTTGAATATACGAAGAAACACGGCAGACTGAGCATCAAATGGGTGTAGTTGACTACTTGGTCCACATTATTGATCTCAGTCGACAACCTGAATACTCCCACGAGATATCATATGTTACAGAAGGAGGGTAGCAGAGCCTTGTTCTCAAGGCCAGGTGATGATGTCCAGCGTCGCACAAGGACGCGCATCTTCATGCAGAGTCAGCAGAGGCTTCAGAGCAAAAGTCTCCTCTGGCTGCAGTGTATACCTGGATACAGACCGCCTTTGCTAAAATAAACACGAGTATTCTAAAGTCAAGCAAACAATCCCGCCTCGGAGAGATGGGTCACCGAACCCGCCAAGACGGTTGGCTGCACCAAGGAATATGGGGAAAGTGAGCTGCCGATCCGAATTAATCGATGCGGCTGGCAAACAAAAGGCTGCAACAAAAAGCTGTCAATTGAACCGCCCATACGAACACGAACCAAAGACTGCAACAAGTCATTGCAGATTGTGATCGGAGATGGGCCAGTATTAATAGCCTCAGAACAAACCCACCGGTCCACCCGGAGAGAATCATCATGTTGTTTCTCCCCCCGCCGATCCAAAAGTCCTTGGCCTCCAACAAAGGCAATTCCGCCGGCTGGCATCTTCCATGCTCACACTCGTACACACAGAAATGACGGCTCACGCTCACTAACAAAAGCCTCCGGCATGGGCCGACCCCCCGGCTAGCCTCATGCCCTATCGGGAAGGTCGCCTGAAAGCGGCAAAGGGCAGATAGAGTTGGCGAGCGGCGACTCGGGGATCTTTTGAATTGGATTCACGGAGACCGGCAGCTAATGCGATGGGACCAGGGGCATTCTGCATCTTGCTGCATGCTGGAGAATGGCAAAAGTCCATTTTTGTTTGTCTAGGGAGGGCTCTTTGTTCCGGAGAGGTTGATGCGGGCTTACTTGGGCTTTGAGCAGGACGGCCTATTCCTCGTCGAGCCTTGTGTTGGTGTCTTCTCCAGGATCCTTTGTTTTCTGGGGCTGTGGGAAAAAAAGGTCTCTTCTTCGCAATCTGACCAATTCGAGCTCGCCGTGATTCTCCAAACGGCTGTCCGGCGATGCCAAGTTTTGATGAATGAGCGGGAGATGGAATGCCGGCACTGTCTGCTCTCGGTAGGAAGCTGAAGCACAACTCGTTGTTATTGGTGACGAAACCCTGGCGGGCCAAAAAAAGGCGTCAGGCCAGGGATCCGTACCTGTCGTGCAGCCTAGGAACAGGGTCCATGATGCGGAACTTTTTTGCCATTTTACAAGAGTAGCTAGGCGGGCACTTGTGTGATGTTACCTTGCGAATACAATAGTTCTTCAAGGATCTGTGGGGGAGGGCCGGAAGTAAGCAATTGGACTGAGGGCAGAAGGGGTATATAAAGTCGCGTCCTTGCGGCGTCTGCTTCTCGAGAGGAGGGGGAGAGTTCGAGCCCAAGGTGCCGGTAACTTCAAGAGGGACCCCCAGATACGCGATCCTCTTTGACCAAATCCGTCAAGATGCGGTCCTCCACTTCCTTGGTCGAGCTTCTCATGCTCGCGGGAACTGCCTCGGCCCTCGTGAACCTGGAGATGCGACCTCGCAAGCCCGAAGTCCCGGCCATCAAATCCTTCGCCCAGGCTGACGCCACCGGGCCTCAGCACGCCTTCTTTGACCAGCTCATTGACCATGACCACCCCGAGCTGGGCACCTTTCAGCAGAGATATGCCTGGAACGGAGAGTTCTACAAGCCGGGAGGCCCCGTGATCCTGATGGGACCCAACGAGAGCGCTCTGGACGGCTACGAGAGATACACGACCAACGTGACTCTTCCTGGCGCCGCCGCTCAGGAACTCGGTGCTGGTGCCTTGATCATTGAGCACCGCTACTGGGGACAGAGCTCACCCTTTGACACCCTCTCCACCGAGAACATGAGGTACCTCACTCTGGAGCAGTCGGTCAAGGACCTGGTCTACTTTGCCGAAAACGTCGTCCTTCCCTTTGACCAGAACCGAACCAGCACCCCCGAAAAGGCTCCCTGGGTCCTCGTCGGCTGCTCGTACAGCGGTGCCCTCACGGCCTGGGTGCAGGATCTTGCTCCCGGAACCTTTTGGGCCTACTCGTGCTCCAGCCCCGTCGTCGAGGCCGTCGGCCCCCTGTGGAGGTACTTTGAGCAGGTGAAGCTGGCCATGCCCAAGAACTGCTCTTCGGACTACGCCCAGGTTATCCAGCACGTGGACCAGGTGCTGGGGGGACACAGCGACAAGGCCAAGCACGATCTCAAGACTCTGTTTGGACTGGCCGATCTCGAGGATGCTGACTTTGGAGCTGCCTTGAACAACGGACTGTACACCTGGCAGAGCGTGCTGTTCTCGGATGCCGTCAACCCGCTGCTGGAGATGTGCGACTATGTCGAGGTGAGCCAAATAGACCTGGAGTGTCTGTAAAGTACTGTTTTAACTGACGTTTGTGACGACAGAACCAATGGCCTGGCAGCACTAGCCCTGTTCCCGGAGCCAGGGGAGTTGGTCTGACCAAGGCGTTGGCTGGATACTCCAAGTGGTTCACCACGCAGAGCTTGCCTGGATGTGAGTTGTAGCCCCCTGAGAATCGGTTTTGGATGGCATCTAACAATTGAGCAGCTTGCGAGGGTTATGGATACTGGACCAACCCCAACGACACGTCCTGCTACAACACGTACAACGCGTCGAGCCCCCTGTTTACCGATCTGACCGTTGAGAACAGTGCCAACCGTCAGTGGAACTGGTTCCTCTGCAACGAGCCGTAAGTTGAATGGCAACCACACATTGTATAAACAGAGCACATCATGCTGACACCATCACAGCTTCAAGTGGTGGCAGGTCCGCGGCCAGGGCAACCTCGTCTCCCGCACCGTCACCGAGGCCTACTTTGAGCGCCAATGCTCCCTCTTCTTCCCCCGCGAGGGCAAATACACCTACGGCATCGCCAAGGGCGCCACCGTCGACCGGGTCAACCGCCTCACCGGCGGCTGGTTCAACGTCAACACTCACCGTCTGCAGTGGACCGCGGGCGAGTTTGACCCCTGGAGGCCGGCCACCGTCATGGCCCAGAACCGCCCCGGTGGCCCGCTGCCGTCGACTCCCCAGCATCCCGTGCACGTCGTTCCCGGAGCGGCGCACTGCGGAGACTTGCTGGTGCGAAACGCGAATGCAAACGCGGGAGTGAAGAAGGTGTTTGATGCCGAGGTGGCCAACATTGTGCAGTGGGCCAAGGAGTTTTATACGGACAAGGGCAAGAACCACTATTAAACGACGTGTATGATGGGATCTTGAGGGCTTTGGATAAAACCTCGGATGTATTGATAATGATGACCCAATGAATTGATGTGAATTCACAGCGTAATGTCTATTCGTATGTACATGCCGCGTCTAATATTAGCAGCAAAGGTCATGGCTAGGATACGTGTACTCATCTCGGCATCACCAGATACCTGGAATGACTGCCCACTTCTTGCCAATCTTTTCCTCGCCAAACCTCTCAATGTACCATTTCTTCCCGTTGACCGCCCTCGGCAGCATCGAGAAAATCTCATTCACGAGAAACGCCCTCGCTGGAGCACATCCCCAGCCAGCAGCCACGTAGAATCCCAGCCACTCAACCCACTCGGAGAAATAATGCGGATACAGCATGTACCGAAACAGTCCCGCCTGCGGAATCTGGTAGTGCTTCTCCACGCCGGTCGAGTTGCCGCTCTTGTCGCCGGCCTGCTGACGGAGGCGTTCCTGACGCTTTTGCTCGCGACGACGGATCTCGCGCAGTTCTTCGTCGTGGAAGAAGTTTGATGAGAGGCCGAGGTAGAAGATGCCGATACCGATGATGAACTGCGGGATGGATGAGACAGAGGACCAGGCTTCGGCGGTGGTTGGGCCGTAGGCGGACAGCCAGGAGGAGATGCACAGGGCGTTGCACAGCTGGAAGCCAATGGCGAGGGCCCAGACGCCGACGTGGATGGGGGACATGGAGGGCTGGATGAGGGGGAAGAGAATAGCTCGGTAGGAGTAGTGGATGACCTGGAGCTTGCGTGTTAGCATTCATATATGTTCACTCTCCAAGAATCAGTGAGCAAAACAGACGAAGAGTCCACCAAGGACGCGATTCTGCCACGGCAGGTCATCGACTCCGGCCTTTTGCGGCAACGTGTTCATAACGTAGAGCAGCGTCAAGAATCCGACACTCTCCATCGTCATCCAGGCGAAGCGGCCGGGGAGGTTGAAGATGCTGCTGACGGAAGTTTTGCCCATGCCGTACCATTTGATGATCCATTGCATCGACCCAATCTGTTTTTTTTTGCTTTCGCGTTGGCATGTGACTCTCTATTCTCATCGTTCATGTAGTGAGACTTACAACGGGATAGCCAATCTGCCAGTATCGCAGCAGAAGCTCGTAATTCTCCCGAGAGGGCGGAAACAAGCCCTCAATCAGCGACATGGTGACTCTTCTTGAGACAAACTTCAAATAATAAGAATAACAACAGTAGTCATGTAAGAATATCAACTGACGGAACTCATAAAAGAAGACGCTGTATTAGTAGCGAATCGCAATGAAAAGCCACAATCTGAGTGGCTGCAGCTCAATGATGTCAACAATCAACCAACAGTGACGAGACAATGCCGTTCCACTGCTGATTCTGCCGCCAAACACCACCTTCCTAATGCTGTAGATATACTCATATAAGCTGCAATAAAAGTAGCCCCGATAACTGCATGGTGTGCTGGCGCAATGGTAGCGCGTAGTCCTCCTATTGCTACCCGCAACAGGGAGATCCAGACTAAGGCTCAGGGTTCGAGTCCCTGGTACATCGAATCGCCATGACCTTTTTTTTGCCTTCTTTTTGCATTCATACGCATGGGATAAGAGGGATATTCATTTGGTTAATTGGATGAAAGATATGGTCTCATCTTAGGCATATTTGGAAGCAAACGCGCTTGTCCCCCTGGTACAAGTTCCAGTGGGCTACCATGATTGGAAATACCATTCCAAGCGTGGATTGAATAGGAGACGATAGTATGACAATGACATCGTTCAAGTGATGTAAATAGATCGTGAGAGCTGCGTGGAAATAAGATGTATATCATGATAGAAAAAAAAGAATACTTGGTAAAACTATGAAATACAATTCTTCATAATGATGTGAGGAAAAGAGCGTCCTTCAATCATCACGGCCAAATACAACGCCTGCAAGGAAAATGCCCGCCTGCCCATCAAAAAAAAAACGCCATTCCTGGCATGATGAATACCTAAAACTTTATTCATGAATAACTCGTTCCCATCATTTCAAAATCACATTACTACACAGTCTCGGTCTGATCTGCTTGAAGCAGGCACTGCTGCTGGCCTTCGGGCTCCTGGAACCGGGGCTCCGGGTCGGCGGCCTCGGGCTGCAGAAGCGGGCGGTCCGCTGCCGGTGCTCACACTCGATCGAGACACTTGCCTGCTTGCCGGGCTGCTTTCGTGGTGGTTGGGGTGCCCCGGAGGAGGGAGGTATGCGGGAACCTGGGCAGCCTGTTCATACGAGGGCGGCGGCGGCTCGTCCGAGTTATCAGGTGGTCGATTCACACCCTGTCTCCGGGGTGGGACAAGAGGCCGAACTTGCTGTGACACTGATCCCGAGTTGGGCAGAGAGCGCTGTGAAGCGGAAGCAGAAGCAGAAACAGAGGCCACGTTTGCGCTGCTGTTTGCATTTGTGTTGACGCTGTTGGAGGTCCGTCGCGGTGAGGCGAGGGATTGGCTACCGCTAGCTGTTGCTGCAGAGTTGCGTCTTGGGCCGTTGTTGACTCCAGCGTTGCCTCCACCAGGGCGGCTGACGGGAATGGGCAAATGAGCTTGCTCAATGTATTGCTCCGACAGCGCCCGTTCACGCTTCCTGCGTGCCTGCTCCTCACGGTGTTTCTGATCCTCTTCCTCTTGAAGCTGCAGGGCAAGGGCCAAGTCTCTGTCTTCTTGTTCGGTGGTAGAGCTTGGCTGACCTACTTCCTCTTGGTGCGGAGCTTCCTTCGTCTTGCCACGCTTGTTGGTGACGGTCGTCCAAGTGCCACCGCCTTGGTCTGTTCCGTAGTCGCCAGCTCCAGGGCTCGGTCCAGTTGTCGCATCGCCGCTCACAAGCCGGAAATCACCGGAAAGGAATTGGTTCAATTCACCATTGACATCCCGCAGGCTTTCCCAGACGATTTCGTCATGGCTCCGGAAACCAGCGTCTGTCACAAGTGTGAGGAGTTGACGAGTGTGTGGGTGGCAATACAGCGTTGAAAAGTGGTCATTGCGGAAAAGAATGGCAAATGTGCCCGGCCGAATTGCCTTTTCAATCACTTCAATACCCCAGGGCGTCAGTTGTGTAGCCGACTCGTTTAGGAATATCTTGATGGTGATGATGTCCTGGTATAGATCCTGCTCTGCCTCCGTTAGACCCTCCTCGGATGTAGCTAGTTTGTCTTCCAACTCCTCCTCGCGGAAGAGTAGGTTCTGTACGTCTTCGTAAGAGGCAGCGTGCCTTTCCATGGAAGCGCAGACGACATCATCATGTGGCGGCAACCATCCATGGATCAAGGGGATGGAAAAAGTGGCGTAGAGGCCCATCTCAGCCGTGTTCTCAAAAGTCCCGGGTATGTACTTTCGTCGCTCAAGCGGATGGAGCTCCGTGAGCGAAGTGTGTTCGTATGCGGCGATGACCTCTGGGGTGGGGATGAACCGCGGGTTGACATTCATGCCGGTGTGGAGGCTCTGGAGGAATGAGTAGAGCTCTGAGACATCCGGCAGCGAATCTTCCGACGATGTCCTTCGCGGAGACATGAGCTCATCAAACACAGCATCCAGCAGCAGGCTCAAGCTGACTTGCTCTCGCGAGCGCAGGACCTGCACCAGCGCCGTCTCACCAATCTCCTCGGACGTCGTCAAAGTAAGTGCATTGACCAGAGCGACCAGTGGGCAAGGCCCATTCTCATTCTGGATCAAGATGGGAGATACACGAGGATTGTTGGAGGCGCTGGGATCATGCCACCGGATATTCTTCACTTGGTACGTCTCGGCTTTGCCGTCAACTGGCGGACGTGACGGCGTCCATCGCACACGACTTCCCGAAAGCCGGGGAGGCAAGGCTGGCTTTTCGTCAAGCGCATCTGTCAACGAGTCTTCCTGCAACTGTCTCCGTGGTGAGCTTGAAGGCTCCGAGTCTATCAGACTCCAATCGTCTATTTGAGCCGCTTGTGCCGCGGGAATGTCGGATGCCTTGCCCTTGCCCTTGGCCGGGTCCAAAGAGCCCAAGTCGTCCCAGACTTGCTGCTCACGCATGAGGTCGTCTGGCATTGCAGCATTCTGTGGTGGAAAGGTTGGGTGGCCATGCTCGCTCGGGAACTCATCATCCCAGGCTGAGCCTTTGGAGTGCAGGGAAATGAGATCCGCAGACCTGGGGGAGATGGGCTCTTTGGCGGGTGGCTCTGGCGTGGAACGAGCCCAGGGATCGATTTCCGAGCCGCCGGGTGAGACTGCAATGGGCAACTCGGTTCCATGCAGAGGAGACTGGGCACCAATGGGCGGCTGCCATGGGTTCTGAATGCTTGTCTCTTCCAGGCTCAAGTTGGACAGCGAGGCGGTCGGCGGCTGCAGCGTGATTGGAGGAGCCTGGAGATTTGTGTCGGAAGGTGTCTGTTTCCTCAGAAATGGATTCGTCTCTGCCCGCTGTACGCCCGGCCGGAGAGCATCGGGGACCTGGCCCGGTAGGTTCAGGTCCAAAGGCTGGTTTCGAGCCTCGTTCCACACGCTGTCTTCGTCATCCGGCGAGCCAAAGGCCACTTCCGCACCTCCACCAGGCCGCAGCGAGGCGGGGATATATTGTCGAGGGATGGAGTTTTCCGTCATACCGGCTGGGCGCTGAGAAGCCACATCTTCCCAAGCACCCGCGGTCGGCTCGTCCGTCCAGTCGTGGCTCGTGGGCTGTTGCGACCTGTGCGGAGCAGCTTCGGCGTTGCTGGGAGGCTGATGGATATACATGCTTGAAGGAGATGAATCTGTCGGAACGGAAGAAGCTCAAGTTCGTATTCTTCAAGCTATGCTGGTGTGTGGATCAATAAGAGATGGTAGAAGGAGAGGCCGAACCGCCGATTGCAGGAATCAAGATGAAGATGGAATCGGGTGGGGAGATGTTGGATGTCGTCACTGAATCGGCGATCAAGAACATCAGCGCATGATGGCGGAGGAGCAAAAAAAACAAACAAACACCGCCGGGAGGTGATGATGGGAGAAGCAATTGCAGGTATTTGGAATCAAGCCAGATGATAGTGATGGAGAGGATTTGGCCGCCTTCTTGTTTGTTTAGGTGTCGAGAGCACAAGTCAAGAGTAAAAGAGGCGTTCGACAGGCACAGTGACATGGCCTGCGGGTATCTTTGGCTTGGGGAACTTTGGGGCAGCTGTGGCGGTGCACGCGTGGATGGGCTGCCATGGTACCGTAGACGAAGTACGTATGCCTGCCGATTGCGGCTTAGCGGGCGCTGGGAGTGACGCACCAGGAATCATCAGCCACGCAATGCACGGCATCGGACGGAGGGGCTGAAGTGGCGATTCTCGGGTATGTACTTGTGCTTGTGTACTCCGTACCTCTCCGGGGAATACGAGGCTGAATTGGACAGATTGTAGAATTATGGATAAAATGACGAGTAGCATTTGATGAATCAGTGGACGCCACATGTGGAAAAGCTTGAAATTCGATGCAACTTTGCGGTGTATCTTTGTAGGTACTCGTAGATTAGTACCTAACGGATACTTTATCCGCAAAACTCTCGGCACAGCCACAGCTCCGTCAGTGACATTGCTGTGGGGAGAATCCGGAGAGCTTCGGTGGAGGTACCAACAGCTGCAGCACTGTTAAGTAAATTACACAAGTCACCGCTACGAACACCAACAATCACTCAGGTCATAAGATAGCCCGAGCCTCACTCGTGATAATCTATTCCAAGGGATGTGATGCGTCTTGCCCAGATCCCTATTAGACCGCCCAAGTGAGGCGAGACAAATAAAGAGGCGTGCCTATCAAAACTTTGCTTAATGTGCTCTCATTAGCCCAACATGGATGGCTAAGCTCCCTCAAAACTGAAGATCCCGACTCTCCCTACCTAGGCAGCCTGTGTCACTCTACATGGTCTACTATCAAGGCGACCCTTGACGTATTTGTATTTATACGATGCCAATGGACCAAACCGGTGCCATTTTGGTCCATAGTTTGCCTCATAAGTAGCCATCATTGGCCTCCTTTGGACCAGCCCCGAGACACGCATACAAACGCCCAATAAAATCACCGATAACTGAGACACGGAAGCTGATTTCTTCTATCCCAGTGCTCCTTGGCCCCCTTTCTATGCATTATATATACATATGGCGTCTGGCAGTCAGATTTCTCTCCCGCCTTGTGCTACTAAACATTTCTTCTGCGGCTCATGGGATCGTTCATCCTCCACCCGAGTTTCAACAAATGCTTTTCCAGACAACGGCTCCTTAGTAACTCTGTAAAATGGAGGAATACGATGGACTGGTTACATTCTTCCCAGATTCCAAATTCCTTCTTAACCAATCCTTTCAGACCGATGGCGACCGCGTCTGGGAATGGTACGCCACAACCAGTAGATTCTTATACATGCAGAGCGGCTTGAATAAACTACCGACCACGAATCGCCTCATGCTAGGCACGACGGTGAATTCCGCCGATGATTTTGGGATTTTGCCATACCCCTCTATTCTTAATCTATACGCAGGTGGCTGTAAAAACTTGTGGACTGATGAAGTAAACTGCACAGAGGCCTGTGGAGATGCCAAGTTACTTTTTCGCGACTGGCAGACGCGGTGGAATTGTCTAACTCTGGCAAACATGGCGATACACAAACCACATGCTCACCATTTCAATGACACGAACACCGTCGGAGATACAGCCAAAGCCTTGAATCACCTGGCGGTCGTCAATCTAACTGACTTCGATGCGGTTGGGGTTTTGAAAAGGTTTCATGACTGTGCGGGCGAGAGCTGGCCAACATATGAACCATTCAGGAATTTCTCGACTTTTGCCAACTCGTCCCACTCTCCAGACTTGCACCGTTGGGGTACCTATATTTCTCAAGTTTGCCGCTTTGTAAATGAATCGAAAAATGATACTGATCTTGCTGGACCCGGTGTAAGTCACCTTCGTCTTACAAGTGTATTCTACATGTCACAAGCATTTTCAAGATAACCAACCGCAACACCTAGGTGATTGTTTCATATTTCGTCTTAATTTTGCTCGTCTTTTACGCTTGGGCATGCATCCGCATTCTTTATATTGCAAGGAGCATTGATTCGCTAGCGAGGTTGACAATCTATGGGGGGAAAATCTACTCCTTCATCACCTTTCAACGCTCTCGTTTTGCAAAGCGTCTTAAACACTCGACTAGCGTATTCGTCATCGAAATGCAGGAAGCCCAGTGCTTCTTCATCCTTGCCATCCAAATCGGCCTTATTTACGCTAATTTACAACCGACAGAGGATTTTGGAACACACGATTGGAGAGGCGTAATACGCAGCCGCACCACAATGAACTGCCTTAGTGTTATTGCGGCTCTAACTGTTCTCTTGAACCAAGTAACGCTCCATCAATTACAACTAGATTCCCTTTACTCATATGCGTTATGCACCACCGTTTTTATCATGTCCTACGTGGCTTCTGCGGCCTCCATATTGGAAGGCATGGATATTGACACCATCTACCGCATGTCTGCGGACGGCGATGACGAGAAATGCGGCGGCTTCGCTAGTTTGGCTGACCTTTGTGACGGTCACTACTTTATTGGAACGCTATACGAATTCAGGCCTAGATTTCTCATGAATATGTGCTCCGCGGCTTTATGTCTTCTTTGGTCCAAGAAACTATGGACAGAAGCTGCAGGAACTCTATGGCTAAGGAATTATGCAGAGAAAGTCTCTGGAACAGAGTCTCTGGTGCTGCTATATATGATACAACTGGGTCGTTTCTCAACAGACACGTTTCTTTTTGCTTTTGAGATTATCATTGTCGTACTTTTGTGGTCGAATTTCTTCATGCTATTTGGAATTTGGGACGACGTTGGTAGTTTCGACGAGATAAACGTCTGGCCAATTGGACAGGTGATTTCGGCGTTGGTTTGGGCGCCAGTGGTTGCGAAATACCTTTACCTGCTTATCTGTGAGTTGTTCTTTATGCATGAACACCGTTTACTTGATACTGACTAATCATTTGTTGACTTCTAGTTGGAGTTGAAAGGGCCTTTTTAATCCGAATTTCTCAAGCTTTTGCTGTCGTCAGAAGACCGAGGCAGCCAAGTGATCAGGAACTTATGCCAGAGGTCACTAATGCAGAATAGAGTCACGACAGGGTAAAGAGAATAAGCAAACAGTATGAAGATGGATATTTTGGACATGTTTCAAGGACTTCTTTCAATCATAATACTGAATCTTTCTGTGAAATCCAAGCTTGTACCTCTAGACCTACATTTATATACCTAATCTCTCGCTGGCTAGTTTAGCGCCTTTAACACGGCTCGAGATCTTTTGGAAGGCAATGTCCCTGGCAAAATCTGGGCTACCATGGCTAGGCTTTTCGTCGATAGAGAAGGGGGAGAAGCCTATTAACATTAATCCACATTAGTCGAGTGTAAGCGACGATACATTTCCATATAAAGATGAATCTTACCGCAGTCATCTGTTGCTCCAAGTTGATCAACAGGAATGTATTTGCTTGCAAGCACCAACTGCTCGGCAATTTTCTCTGGTTCCTCTATAGCAGGATTGAGAGTGTTGATGACCCCAATGAAGGCAACCTAGTTTAAGAGATTTGGCGTCAAGTCATTGTACCCGTCTTTTGAAGGCATAAGTAATTCACCTGCTTGATACCGTTGGCATCCCTGCGAATATGTTGTCCAATCGATTTATACACAGCCTCGCGATTCTTCTCAGACGAGAGCTCGATCAAGAAGTAGCCCGCATGGATCTGGAAAAGTGACGGTAGTAGCTTGCTGTAATCGACATCCATTGAGTGCACAGAGTCGCGGTCGCCACCGGGGCAGGTGTGTAGCCCAATGTTGATGCGTTGCTCGGGAGTGAAGCGATCCAGGACTCTGTATATATGTTAGAAAGGCTTTTGCATTTTCTCTCTCATGTATACATACTGGTTGATCAATTTGACGAATGTTTCGAGAAGCTCGGCGTTTGTCCAAGGATTCCTAGGATCGTGCTTCAAAGCGAGACGGCCTGATGGGTAGCATAAGATATCAGTTATTTGACCATTATTGAACAATAAGAGCGTAAGCACCTTCTGTGAAGTCAATTGAGAATCTTTTTGCACCTGTTTCAAAGCATCCTCGAATATCTTTCTCACACTACAAGTGATGCCTTAGTATTTTGCATCATGCGAAATGGAAAGAGTCTATTTTGCTGGCCTACCTCATTAACCAGGTCTTTGATAAACTCATCACGACTGTAGCCTTCGAGTTCGCTCTGGAGGGGATATAGAAGATACATCATACTCGGCGCAATGACGGCTTGCTTCATTAGATGAGAGGCATAGGGTTTCGACTGCTTGAGATTTTGCCACGCATAAGTCGCGTATCTGATTCGGACTAGTTAGTAGAGCTTCATCTACATTGGACAAACAAGGCAACGCACTTGAAAGGTCCTTTGACGAGGCGCGGCAGCTGGCGGTGGTGGCCATCATCAAAAATAGCCTGCAGAATCGGATATCAGTCATGTTCTGTTATTCAGCTCTTAAAGAAGCCTACAAAGAATTGACCATCAGCGGCAAAGTTGCTAGGCAGACCTGCGCCCTTTAGAGTCCTGTAATCATGTTTGGTAAGAAACACTATTTTGTGAGCAAGTTCACCCGTCGCCGATACTCACTCCACAATTGGGTATGTTGCGAAACTAAAATCTCACATCATTAACTCTCGGAATTGAGGAGATGGATGCTTTTTCAACTCACGAGCTGGCACGCTGCTCTCCGTCCGTTACGTAGGTTTCTCCAGCGGCCTCCATTCTCTCCACAGAGTCTTTGGCAGCCTTGTCCTGGGCTGCGACAAGGGCATCGTGGGTAATTTTTCCAGCATCATAGTCGGCGAAAGCTTGTTGTAGGTCTATTTCTCTGGTTAGTCAAAACCTAGCTCGGGGCCAGTCGGTGTCGGAATGTCTTACACGTTGGGCGAGGCAACGAGCCCACGACTTCAGTTGGAATGGGCATTTTGGTGTATAGTTCTTTCTTCTTTCAATAAGAAATCGCAATGATGGCTTTCGTGTTTAAAATGAGTAAATATCGGGGGTAAATACGAAAAGAACATGGAATTTGGGTAGAATAGGTACCTCCGACACTTTATAAACGCCGAGTATTTTGACAGGTTGATCCAACCCCGCATCAGCAACGTCAGATCTTGCCAGGGTGGAAATTTGTTCTCAGGGATGAGTTGCATATAGGGTCCATTTTGTGGCTCAAGAGAGACGAATGAGCTTGCCATTAGTGACACTAATTGTTTCTATTGTGGACAAGGCCGGAAAAGTAAATATTCTTTTAGCCCGCCAAGAGGTGAGTTCGTGAGCTCAGCAGACAAATTAACTTTGCCTAGTCAACGGGAGATCTTCAGCTGTAGAGAGGCCTTGCCTAAATATGTTGAGTATGTTGAGAATTCCAGATGAAAAGAACGGATGATAGAGCATGTGGTTTTGCAGTCGGAACTTGTGTGGACAAGAGTTTTACCCACCGAATATCCACCGATGCAGCATGGGGTTGATGACATGCCAGCTTGGGAATGATTGGCCAATAGTCATGCTTCTGCAACTCTTGATCATCTTGACCAAAGCTACCAAATGCTTGAACCGAAATAGCGCATAGTTTCAGAGTTCAACGGGGTTTTCGATTTACCTAGTCTATTGTACAAAGATGTGAGTAACAGTCACCGCAAATATAAACCCTCGTGTATCAATGGCCATGTGAGCATCCGCAGTCTTGTGAATCCGTATGATTTCCAGGAGTTAGGAACTCAATTCGCTCATTAGCAAAGCTGACATTTTTTCTTCACTGCGGTCCATGCTCAATACAAATAGGAAACAAGTAATCATGCCTAGCTAACGTTTCCCATTAGAGGATGCTGCACCGTTAGTCCGTGAACAATTCCATCTCATGCGTTATGATGTTGTATGTCCCACTTTGTCTTACATACTGTGCCGTTTAAACCTCGTATAGGCCGGACATAATACCGCTCAGTTTTTTCCGTCTTGGTACCTATATGACTTATCATATCTTTTAAAAATTAGCTCTTACTCCTTGTAACTACTACTATTGGTTATACCGCTGTTTTCGGAGATTATACCACGCACAGGAGCTTTCAGCGAAAGCGCTAACGAATGCTTGAAGTTGGTTTCGCAATTCGACATGGATATGGAGTAGATGCATTCCATGACGGTTCGTTTCACGGATTAAAGTGAAGGTGTGCTGCTGTTGTAGCTGAAATAAACTAACACATGCTACTATTTTAAGCAGCCTCAGGTATTGAATGCAGTCTCCACGGGCTCAGTGTCTTTCAACACTCTTTCCAGCTCAATGGTCAAAGATCTGATCGCTGGCAGCTGTGCACTTTTGGCATACAGAATGTGGCCGGGACTCCGTCTTCAAACTTTATTAACGACTGGCCACTTAAACAGTCTGAAAGAGTGTGATGAAGTAAATTATATATCCAATCGTCTTTGAAGGCTATTCCAACAATTGTGATCCCACCATGGTGGCTCATAGTTGAGCAGTTGAGTTGAGGCAACCCTCCTGCTTTAATCAATTTGTCGACCGCCTCTTCCTTGGAGGGTATAATCCTTTTTTAATTGGTATCGATCTATAGCACCATTGCAAGTCAAAGGACAGGTAGTAAACTTTGTATCCCTTAGCTCGGGACTTTCCCTCAATTCTAGTCCATTAAAAGCTGGTGTAAGAGTTGATAGATGGTTTATATTCGTGCAGGTGACTTGAATTTCACTAGTGACCACATCTTGAGCTTTGGTACTTGACGTATTGCGGGCTAGGGTACAAACACGCCATCCGGGCTCGGATAAAAGGTATTCACCATAGAACCCTTCTGGTTGCCAGTGACGCCAACAACGGCGATGAGATTTCCGGAAGACATGCTATGCTTAAATAAACCATGATTTATTCTTGCATATTCTGACACTCACAATCATTGATGGCTTTCTATTCCTTTTACATTCATAATGTGGGTCTCGCTCCGGTGTTTGTTTGCTCTTGAAACTACTTAGGATCACAGCTACAAGTATTGACCACCACAACATGATGAAAATTAATAATCCAGAATTGATAATTATGGATTATTATTAATTCATCTGATGATATAGTGCGATTGTGATACTTTTTATTTTCGTATATCGACAAGGAGTCTGAGGAATAAGAGAGACTAGAACAGGAATCCACCCACACAATGGGAAATAAGAACACCTTTTCTCTCTGTTGCAAGGCTCAAATTGGTGTGTGTAGTTGTGACGCTGGGTGCCGATTACAAATTTTTAGTCTCTTTTATTTCTCAGACCCCTTGATCGACTACTCAATGTCGGAGTTCATGTATGGTCTTCTATCCAACTGAAACTCTAGACTCAAGCTATTTCGAGAAAACTTGGTATTTTAATTGACTATGATATGATTTATATGAGACTACGGGTAATATTGTGCCTAACCTGGAGTTTTGGCTATAAGACCAAGAACCGGGACAGAGCCTTCTGATCAACTGTCCTTTCTGCTCTTATTAGCTGTCGAGTTGATTTGTAAAGTGTCGATCCGCAGCATGTCGATTGACCGAGAAATACAACCAAAGATCTATTGAAACTTAGAGAGAAGAGCTTTGACAAGAGACATTAGTTCTAGATGGCAGTACTGACTTCATTATAAGAGAACGAAAGTACAATCTCATCGAGCAACTCCTCAAATGAGAAAGCATGCATATTCCTAAATGGGTATGTGTGGGGTTTAGTGGGGGAGGATTATCTGCAAAGAAGATTCATCCCACTGACGTCTTTATGGCGAGAATAAAGAATGGTTATTGGACCGAAGTCTGAGCGAACTCGGTTGTTATCTTGAACTCCCGCTCCAACTCACTCAGCCCGTGAGATCTTGCAGCCGATTAAGCCGAACATGGCAAAGTAAGAGCCCTTTGATGATTTGATCCACTCCTTATGTCGCCAAGGGCGTATCAGTTCTAACAATAATAAATTGCAGCAGCAATTCTATCTTACTTGTGCTGCCATTATATACAACTAGATATTTCTCAGTATTTTTGGTTCAATTAACAAAATGCATCACAAAATCGTCGCTCTAGACGCATGGCACGTCCCTATCCCCCCGAATCTACTCAACCTTCCACCCCCACACACTTACGAGTTGAAAGTCTGCGAGACGCAACTTACTTCAAACGATGATATACAAGAGGCTGTGAAAGATGCAACTATAGTTGCTCTCACACTCACACGTCTTGATGCTTCAACTCTCTCGGCAACCAAAACCCCAAACCTTCGTATGATCGCAGCATTGGCATCCGGGACTGATAGCATCGATAAACAAGAATGTAAAAAGAGGGAAATCATGGTTCTTAATGCACCAGATGCGAATGGTGATAGTGTTGCAAATCATGTAGTGGCAATGTACTTTGCTTGTCGCCGACGTCTTTTGTTGATGCAAAAAGTTATCTTGGGAACAGATGAATGGGTGAGACGGGGTACAATCACCAGCCGAATGAACTCCAAGGACAATAATCTACCACTTACATGCAAAGAAGAAATCGTCGGCATTATCGGCTATGGTGCAATAGGTAAGAAATGAGTATGATGAGTACAATATGGGCGATACCTAACATCTTGTCATTTTATAGGCAGACGTGTAGCTCAGCTTTGCCGTGGTCTCGGGATGACTGTTCTCATTGCTTCTCGGAAAGGCGCAGTGTCGGACACTGTTACAACCGATTCTACACGAGATACGATGGGCACAGAAGCTTGTGATAGTCGAACACCGTTTGTGGAAGTTCTACGTGGATCAACTGTGCTTGTGTTATGTCTGCCCCGCCACCCAGAGACGCTTCATCTCATATCTCATGATGAATTTCAAATGATGTCTCAAAAGACGATCATGATTAATGTCTCACGTGGAGGTATTGTTGATGAACCAGCACTCATTCAGGCTTTGAGAGGAGGTGTGATTGATGGGTGCGCAACAGATGTCTTCTTGAAAGAGCCCTCTGGTGCTGGCGATCACTGGAAGGAAGGCGATAGCCCCATTCTCAAGCTCAGTCAAGATGAAGCGGAAGAATTGAACTTGTTGGTTACGCCTCACGTTGCATGGTATGCAAGGGCAACAATAGATGGCTACTTAGGGGCGTACAAGGAAAATGTTGAAGATTGGTGTGCCGGAAAGCCAAAGAATATTGTTGTATGATAGAAAAGACCGCAAGTATGATAGGTCGGCACGTGCAGTTATCTGTTATTACGAACAATTATTAAACGTCAAATAAATTGTCATGGATGAATATCGTTTTTGCTGTATACAGAGGCTATGATAGTGTACAGCGAAGGGTGTCATCAAAAACTCATGACGCTTCGCTCAATTCAAACGGCAATTACCAATTCCAACGTGCAACTCTCTTCATCATCAGCACAAATAAGATCACTTCAGCGGTAAACTCGATTATAAAATAGACTCTCAGCTTATACAAGTAAGATGACTCGATCAACGAACTGCCGACTTCATCATCTCATATCACTCTGGTGGCGCCGTCTACAATAGACGCTTCTACATCTTAGGAAATGGCCAAATGCCTAGTTTGAAACCCCCACCAGCCCATCTACATTCAGCAACCTCAGCAATGACTATTTAGAGCGTAGTTCAGCCCAGTTTTTGTAAGGGATATCAGGTGCATGTCGATGGCGTCGAGCTTCTATTTTGACAAGCTGGATCGTTTAGAGCAAATGGAAGAACCGCCGGTTCCGGACCAATTTGCTGACTTCAAAGAACAGAGAATCGGCACCTGCGGCAAATATGGAACTTGTATATGTGCTGGTTTGAGCCAAGAAGAGCTGGGCTAGCCAAAAGTTGCCCCTGTCAACTCCCAAGTTTACCTTGCGGAACATGCAGAGCTCTGAATACAGTGATATGAGGAGGCGACAGCCCTTGTCGCAAGAAAGACAACGACAGCCTAGAATATGGATTTTGAACACAGGTCCGAACGATGCGTCCAAATCCAACGCCAAAATAATTCGCACACATGCGGCGAAAGAGGGTCATCGCCAGCGGGAAAGACGTCGGGGCCGCTTAGAGGTCCGGCAATATCAACCTATCGTTCCGTCTAATAAACACAAACGCCATACATCAGAATGTGACAATGAAACACAGAACCAGATCAGACCTCAAATCATCAGCAATCCTGAACCGCAATGTTCTCTTTCTTGTTATCGGATAGACCCTTTCCAGTGTTATGCTGGGACAACTTCACAGGTGGAAAATGAGCTGATCGATCACTGCAAGTCACTTACAAGTAGTCCTATTTAAAAAAACTGTGATGAAGCTCATACTTACGTCTTTTAGACGTCAGATGCGTTGTCGATAATGGCTATGTAAACTGTGGTGCTTGCAGTAGCCGCGGAGAGCCATTTATGCAGCAGGCTAATTCGTCTTGGATCCCATGGTCACTTATGAATAATGATCTCCTTGCCAATCTTCTCACGACAGCATGTCGCAGCCTCATATCTTTTCAGACACAAAACGAATTGCACGCGACGTTACTTCTCAAATATAAAAATGAGTGTGTCCAAATGATTCGCACTGCGTCATCTAGCACAGAGATCAGTGATCAGACTATCGCATTGGCTCTAGTCTTAGCCGCTGAAGAGGTGCGTTTATCTAACTCCCATTTTTACTGACATGTGATCTATGGACTAAATTATTGACAGTTAGTGGTCGGGAACCTCACAGAATATCGTTTGCACGGCACCGAGATAATTAGAATGATCAACATCCGAAGTAGCATTTACAATCTTGGAAATGGCTTTTTAGAGCATCTGATATATAACCCGGCGTTAAAGATGATGCATGGCGAAGATCCATTACCACGCCGGGAGATAACTTTTTGTGAGGAGTCATTCTTTGGCAATCAAGATGAAATAGATATGTCAAGATATCATATCGCAAAAGTCGAATGAGGTGGTTGAAAGATATCCTCTGTGTGGTAATTGTAACATGCCTACCTATTATACAGACATATAACTGCAAATCCTTTTAGAGCATGTGGCTGAGGCTATCATACGCACTTGTTGTTCTTAATTTGAGTATATGGTGATGATTGGCCACCCTGGATATATCCTTTCATGAACGGGTCATTGTGAATTTGCTGTCGCATCGACAGCGTTTTCAAGCATACTTGAATATAAACAGATGATTTCTACTAATCACGCCCAATTCCATCTCTTGTCATTGCAGATCCTCTGTTTCGATTATAACTCCAATGAGTTCTGGTGACTGTTGTGCACTGTCCTGTCTTCATTCTCGTTCTGTTTAAATCTCATGATAGATGCGATAACATTTCGTTCACCTTGTTTTGTATTAACACAGCTACATTAGTTATGAAGGGTTTGAAATGGAGTCTTACTCATTGTTTTGATCAATCATGCCGTTGATCTCACGGGCTTCACCACGTAAAGCAGCTCTTTAGCGTAAGCCGCGGCCGTTGAAGCTGCGTATTGACGCCACTCGTCGTTCTTATGAGAGTCAGAATAGTTGCTTATCCCCCGTATCACCATACAGGGGAAGTCATTCATAAGACCTGCAGCTTCCATCTCAAAACAGAACGCGTTTGTCTTTGGATCATTGGCATAAACGTCTCTTTGAGCGGCATCTTTCATAACTGTATTTGCAGACGCAACAGTACCGTAAAAAACTTCGAAAGCTCTGCTGGAATTCCGCGGCTGGCGAATTATGAGGGCTTTCGTATCACATTTTGAACAATCTGGTCCACCAATATGTTTGGTATCTGAGCGGAATAACCAGTCTTCCTTGGGCCTCTGGTATTGGGGATGTTCACTGAGCGGTTTTAAATGACCGTCAACTCCTCCAAACTTTTCTGGATGATGATGCCTTCGCCTCATTTCCATTAGAGCGCCCAGTAGCACTGTCGGCGGAGAATTCAAGTCGCCTGTTCGTTGAAATTCACCACCAATCTGCTTCCCGTGGTCGTACTGAATGACACCACCAGAGGTTCCGCTTGGTTCGCTAACAACGACATCACCAAGACGAACATCTCGTTCTGCTGTTGGCGCGCCACCTGCTGTTCCCACCAACAGCACGAATCTTAGTTGTGGAAAAGAGCGCACCATGTCCTTTGCTGCTCGAGTGGCTGCGCTTGATCCATAACGCCCGAGTGGAAGGCATGTAATCACAACGTGATGGTTGGCGATACGGCCGAAGACGTACGCATTGCGATCTTCCTGCGCTACTTCTGGGCCTTCAAGTTCTTCGTCCAGTATCGCACAGGCAGCATTAAATTCCTCAGGAAGGGCGCAAACCCATCCTATGGTGAAGCTCTCTCGAGATGCCATGCTGATATAATAAACAATAATAAACAATTGCGGTGTAATTAATTAATGTGAGAGGACGTTTGAGTAACAGAATTAGAAAGGCGAGTTTGGATTATTGTAGATTTGTCTTGTTCAAAAACTTGAAGTTCTTCATTGCCTTATATACATTTATCTAATTACATCCAAGATAACAATTCCATGTCGTCAGCAGCGCGCTTAACACAAACAGTATCTATACAGAACTAATAAAGATTTGGCCTGTAATTTCGGCTTATGCAGGCGAGGCGCGTACAATTTGGGCAGGCTGACAGGCGGTTAATCCACAGCCTCATTCTTCAACAATGTGGGATGATGACGCCCACATTTACGAGGCTAAATACTACATAGTGTTGGCCCGTCAAGTATATCTTGTTTCAAATCACCTCTGTTGGCAGTAAACTTTCTGGTATATCCAGAGTCATGAATTAGTTTGGTGTATCCTATATCCATGGCGAGCGCTTAATTGTGCTAACCGATCCATTGTAGGGCGTGTTGTAGATGTACGGCGTATTCCTATTTTGATCAGAGGTAAAATTAGCAGCATGTTCAGTTGCACCGAAAACCAGTGCGTTGAATGTGGCAGCTAAAGTTGATCGGCCTCAGGACGGAACGAAACGATGTTGACCAAGCATGCGAACATTTACTCAACATCCCGTCTCAGTATTTGTCAGGCGATCTATAATAAACTGCTCTATAATCCAAGTGAGTTCTATAATCCAATTGACTCCACAGTTCGTCGCATTTCCGTAAGCAATCACTGAACTATGTATACAATATTGGCGGGCATCTTTTCCAGCATCTTATCATGCTCCTCGCTCCAGCCCCCATCCGTCGTATACGCCAATCCAACTCTTCTAAATACCAGTTCCGAAGGATCTCTATGCGATAAATCCGGGTCGTAGCCCTCGGTATTTGCCTTGTGCCCCACAGGCTCCAGTACCAAGGCGGCAAATACGAGCTTTTCATTTACAGTGGACTTGATAGGCAGGCGCTTAAAACTTGCCATCGGCAGACAGTAGAAGGATTCGGTAATGACGGTTTTCGTGCTGTCTGGGTAAAAGACAAGTTGCGGCATCTTGTTGGCCGCAGATTCAGTGCTCTCGCCCTCATCCTTGGGTGGTGTGATAACAAGTCTGGTTTGGCGAATTTGTCTTCCGACAGCGCTTTCTTGAAGAATGTCGGCCGACATGGCTCCCAAGAAGTAAGTGTACTCTGGATACTCGGTGTCCTGAATCGTAAATAGATGCGGCGCGCAGTAACCTCCGTCTTCCAAAGGGGGCCAGCAAGAATGATTGCAGATGGAGGCACCTCTGTGTACATGTCATCCATTACCCAATCTCGCGGCTCATCGTAATCGTCAGGCAGTTTGGGGACATTCATAGCGCCTCCTATTGATGCCACCAGAGTGTATTGATTGATCACTTCATCGTCATGAAACGGATAGACGATTTCGCATTCGGGATACGCCCAGCTCCATGATATAGGGACCGCGGGCTCGGGAAGATCCTTTCTCTCTGCATCTTTAAAATAGGCGAGTCTCCATAGCAGATCCAGGGCTGTTTCTGCTTGAGGCTCCCAGTCAGCACCCTCTTCACTTCCTTCTAGCTCATCATACCAAATGCCAGCGAAATACTTTTTCCCGCCCAATCTTGCATTAAAGTTCTTTGCAAGGCCTGCGATGGCGAACAGAGTATCGCTGCGGTACGTGTAGTCAAGTCGCGAATATTCCTCCACAACGAGTCGCCAGGCTTTTCGAAGTTGCTTGTGAGAGGGATTGCTGCCGAGTGTGCGCTGCATATCTCTTCTGCTACTTGCTGAATGCAGTGGAATGTGAATATCGTCCTCCCATTCTTTCATGAGTTTATCACTCTGTGTTTCAAGTTCCTCGAGGCCACATTCGCACCTGTGGTGGCTGGCGCACTGCCATGAAAGCTCATCAGGTCCGAAAATGAGAAGGCGGCGCGACAAAAGGCGTTCTTGAAATACCCATGCCCTCTTCCAAACTGGAATATCATCATCCTTGACCATGAATGTGGGATGATAGATGGTGTGTCGATAGTGTAACTCATGGTCATTGCCTTTTGCGTCTTGGATAGAGACAGGTTTTGAACCCAACCTAGCGGCTGAGTCTTGAAACAATCTCTTCTCAGTGTGAAGTCCATGGCTCTCTACTAGGGTGATGGAGGAGTTGGAATAAATGTCGCTCATCTTGAGAGAATGTTTCTTCCAGTCGCTCTTGGAATCTTGGATAATGCACAAGCTGTCAATCCATATATAACATATCTCCTCTCCGTATTGGTCTTGGTGCCATTTAGAGAATTTTCTCAGAAATGTTATAGAGTCTTGATAAGTAGGCGAGAGGTAGTCCCACGGCACTTCGTTGCACAGCGAATCAACATTTTGCTTCGTGGCCTGAGATGTTTCCTTTCCCCACCGATGGCTTAAGCAAGCGTATCTAGCCTTTTTTCCATTCGTTCGGACTAACTTGACACCGGACGCAGTGTCTTCAGCAGCGATGTCGAGAACTCGGTCAGGCATCTCTGGGATCTCTCCTACCGAGCAGTCTTCGTGGGTGTCGTTGCATTCACGGAACCAGTTCGTAGCCTTTTGGAAAGCTTCATCAGATGCAGTATTTCCAGATGGCACTGTTCTCTCAAATACTGTTAATCCACGGTCCGGAAACCAAGGCTGTCTCCAGGGTGACGGGATCTCTGCGAACATATTTGTGAGCTATCTTGTGCTGGAATCTTCATCATTTTCAGCATCATACCTGTTTTGAGAAAGCTCTCTACACCCCAAGCGTGCGCCGGTAGTTCTCCAGCCCCCAAGTGACCAATTCGAAGACACTGAGAAGCAGAACTTCCTCCTGTAGTAACAAATCCCAATTCGCGCATTATCTCCTGCCGTGCCGCATATCCTGGACTGGTTGCCATCATATAGTCATGGAGGCCACGCCTCAAGGTCACACAAGGCGCAACCTGGTCTCCAGTATTGCGATGTGAAGGACAAGGCTGCTCAAGCCAATATTTGAAGGGAATAGACTTGTTCTTGATGAGCTCCGCCTTGACAAAGGATTGTGCCTCTTCATGTCCCCCTTCCTCGAAATTTGGCTCTTGGCCATCCAAAAGGTCGTATACTCTGGTATCGACTATGTCGTTGTCAATCGGCATTGTATAAATTGCCTCGATTTTGTTCTCATATTTATGTTTCATAGTCTCCGAGTTGGTCAGCAAATTCATTGAAGAGCGTATTTTACTCCTCGTCGGGCTGTTCCGAGACACTTCTGCAGCTGTCGGCTTAGGAGGGCTACCAGGCATAGGTTTGGCGTTCCCACTGTCATTGTGCTCGCTTTTGGGACTGGATGGCCTGGATTTGGCACTTTCTGGAGCATCATCTTCTACGCTACCACGAAACGCAGTTTGCGTAAAGCCAAAGTCGAAACAGATTGGGCACACCAGATCAACCTGTTTCGGCCGGGTTGCAGAGGTTGTGAGAAGCCGGCGAGCGCCATGTTGAAGACCAAATCGTAGCATATCGAATTGAGTCGAGAGGATTGTTTACGGAGTGGCCAGCTGCAGTAGACGATGTTGCCTGGTTTTATTATTTACGATCGAATCAGTGTAGGACCATTCGGGCTGACTGCTGCTCTGCCTCGCCCCGCTTCCTTCTTACCTACCCCTGGCACTTGAGATTTAGCGTCATGAGGTTGAACGTACGAGACGAAAGAACTCTCTGACGTGCTCATTGGACCATTGATTTTATAATGAAAAAAGCCAATTATCGAATCAGATTCTCGTATGATAAGCTTAAGCAATGTAGGAGGTATATGCGATATTAAAATTTTCGTCGTGAGTGGGCTTTATTCTACATAAAGGGAGGCGCTATACCACATAACTTGCAACTCTGGATAGAGTCCTTAGAAGGGGGCTGTGTATCTAGGTTGCAACTTTCTTCCACCTCGACGCCTATCTTGATATACCTAAATAACAACACTGCGGGCTCGGTTTATGTGGATTCTATGAATTTAGTAGTTGAATCGACACGTAAACTAGCATCTGTTCGCAATGAAGCATCAACCTGGAAGTTTTCTCTCCCTACCCTATTCAGACCGTATATGACGTTGCATACGATGAAGAATAGATGGACCAACCACGTCTCAGCTTCAAACTCCAGGAAGAAAGGTATCGAATACTTAAGAAACGCGACTATCAGAGAGATATAATGGCTTCTTCTTGAATTGATTCCGAAATGTACTGTGAATATGTATTTGAGATGGTCAACCATGCATTCAGTGTTGCTGTGGAAGTCAACGTTTAAGCATACTAGGCAGCAGGCGACTCCAATGGCAGTTCTCAATCTGGCTGGTGTAAGTCGTCCAACAACCATTCAATAAAAATCTGCATCACAACTAACAACCACGTGTACATGATAGGATTCTGCCTCCACAAGTGTGTGTGGAGCAAGGCGGCCTCCAAGGCTCTGAGATCGCCATCGGATTATCGCACACCTGTTCAGGCGTTGTAGGATTCTTGAAGGATTCTCAAGAGTGCAAATATGACCAACTAGCAATATATAAAGTAGACGCTGGTCTGCCGCAATCCGGCAACGCTATTTCTCACCTAAATGCTAATATACATATCCTCGATTTTCTTTTGTCTCTTATATATACTGCTGTCGCCACAATCACCCGAATTACCACAATCCCCAAGAGAGACCACAACCATGGTCAGCATATTCCGCGATCAGACGCCGGGGTGTTATGTGAATGCCGTCTCGGAACTGTTCGCCGCGAAAATACAATTGGGCGAATTCTTCAAACGATGCCTGGCGCATTTCGGGCCGGTAGAGCAGCGAGTTCATCATTTGCCTGATGATAGCTTGGCGAGCGACTTTGTGCGCCCGCTCATGTCGAATGGAAAGCGATTTGGTCCCATGGCCAGTGCAATTAAATTTTGTGAAACGGATCCCATAATTGCTTCTTTTCCTGGTAAGAGAGTTTCGGAGTTTCACATTACTATCTAGAATTCATGGATTAACTTGCGACATGTGAGCCATCTAGCTGAGAAATTGGAACCTTTCTTTTCGGCTTGCGCATCTGGACAAGCGGACATGGCTTCACTCCGATCAGGCAGTCATACCGTGAGTGCAGAGGATACCGATCGCCTCTTGACTCTGCCTCTATTCCGCCAGGCCATGTTCTTCACTGCATTGAATACCGGCAATCCTGCTCTAGCCATAAAGATTGCGGATGAAAAGCCCTTGGAGTCTCCTCCACCTCCCGAAAATTGGCTTTTGGGAGAACACGTCAAGTTGTTTTATTACCCAGACGAGGAACAAGAAAAGATGCCACTCGGTGTTTGGGCTGCAGCTCTCAGGAACAAATGGACCCCGGTAGATAAAATGTTGCTCTTCCTTGCTGCACGTGGGGAGAACTCGGAAGAAAGCATCGATCTGTTAGACACCATTGTCAAAGCAGATCCGAATTTTCTCGTCTCCGAAGATTGGTTAAAAAAGACCTCTCTTGAGTTTGCCGTCAAATCTGGTACTCCACAGGTACTCCAGCATCTATGGAAATTGTACAAGGTGCCAGAAGCAGAGCGACTCAAAGACAATCTGTTGATTGTGAACGCAGAAGGCAACAATACTGGGGGACTGACGATGCTAGGGTGGCTCCTGGACCAGGGATTAGATGTGAATTACAGAAGAGTCACGGAATCGGACGAGGAGGTGCCTTATTCAGGAGATCCACGAGAGACTGCTGAACGATGGTATGCGCACCAGCTGAGACCTCTTTCCCGACGAAAGACTGCGCTTCATGCAGCCACCGCCATGAGAAACGCCGAGGCCGTGGGATATCTCTTGTCAAGGGGAGCCAACGTGGATGCCCCAGATGGTCTGGGGCAGACGGCTAGGTTTATTGCTGAGCGAGATGGTAATGTGGAAATAGTTAAAGTTATTGATGAGTTTGTCAAGGGGACGCATTTATGATGTGTGAGGAAGATGGATGTAGAAACTGAATTGAATCTATAACTTCCGTATATCCCTCTGCCTTGGTTAAGCTCCCCTTTGTGATTTGTGAGATGGGGGTATGTATTCTGGCGGCTGGGCGCGGTGCTTACTGAGACTATTGAAGAGCATCTCTGTTACCACCACCTAATACTCATTGCTATATTAATCTTACAACTTTGCAAGAGCGCCTAAAAGGCAAGTCGTGATATTGCCTTGTCGAATGAACCAACCACTTCGCTCATAGGACCTAAATGTATAAATGGTGCCCATATAAGCGGCTCATCCAGGTACTCCTTCTTTAGTTCCGAGATGGCATGGTGCAAGGCCCAGGCAATAACATCGTTTCCTATTCCCCCGTGCTTAACAGTGTGATCGTTTAGGAATGAGTAAAAGTCGCGTGCAACAATTGGACATATAAAGTTATAAACTGGCCAAAGCGAAGCAATGACGTGGGGGAATCTAGCTAATTGAAATGCATTTCTAATTTGGAGACCCTCGTCAAGTAGTTCAGGTACTGATCCATACGCTGTTGAGCAAAGGCGGCAAGGGAAGCCAAGATGGACTTATCAGCCACAGTGCTAGACATCTCCTTCACGCTGAGCCTTGCTATGACAGGTTCAGACTCTGTAGCAGCCTCATCGAGCAAGACCAGATGACTGAGCGATGGATCTACTACATTTGTCTCGGCGTGAGAGTTGACATGCAAATAGTTGCAGCTGGGAAGGATGTCAAGCAATTGCGCCTTTACAGCTCGTGGCATTTGAGCCCAATCGATAAACTGGGCAGCGTTCATGACACCCGCCGCCTCTGTATCTGTGGAAGGCAAAAAGTATTTTCTGATGCCCGTAGGAAGTGAGGCCCATGATTTTGATGTCATGCTCACGACCACGCCTTTGTTACCTGCAGTTTGAATGCTGCGGCTTCGTGAGCGTACGTGCTGCAGCATTCGGAAGCTTGCAATGTACGAAGAAGTTATTCTTGTAGCTGCTGAGTCTTCAAGATTCCCATTGCTGTAATCGCTAGCGGCATGCAATGGAACTTGGGCAAATATCCCCGTGGGAATCCATAGAACCCGTGGCGGAAATGGACAAGTGAGCGTGGAAATGTGCTGTTTTAGACCAAGGCCATTACAGATTGGCTCCACGATGAATCTCCAAATCATCTTGAGCATCCACGTCAGCTTTTCGTTCCGGACGTGGGCATCTATACTTGAGTTGTGGATGATCTTCAAGGGCGATTTGAAGAAATGATCGACCAGTTGCGATCTACGCCCACCGACTGAAATTGGCTCAAGCCCAGACAATCGTATGACATCAACCAGGCTATTCTTCATGACGATGGAGTCTGTGCGAAAAATACTTGTATTGAGGACTATGATGTAGTCTTCATCGGATAGTTCAGTAATTTGGCGAGGCTGGAGTATGGTAAGAAATTTGCGAAACCCTGGAACACTTTCGCGAATCAACTTGACAACGCCATCTAGGTCTCTGATTGCTCTCTCGCGAGGATCTGTCCAGGCTTTCTGTGATAAATCCAGTGGATCGACGAGTTTGACATACTGCTCCGATGGCTGCATGACTTGTTGCTGGAGTTTTCTAAATTCCTTGTATAAATCTGGGGCTTTGCATTTCAGGTCGTCCAGTTCTCCAGAGCCGCCGTGCAAATTTGTAGTCAAGATCCCCCTTGCTTGTTCCAATACGTAGAGCGCCTGGAGAGGATGTGTTCCAGCCGCCAGGCCAGCCGAGCACGCTTCTGACCCAAGGCCCGACAATTGGGATATGAGGTGTTGTTGCTCCTCGGGGTTATAATAAACTTCTGCAGCTGAGGGTATATGTCCTACGGCTTCTCTGAGACAGTCCCATGCCTCCTGGTACCGATGAAGGTCGTATAAAATAACGCCAGCTTCTCTTGCAGCTTTTATCTTTTCTAGAGGTTGGACAACTGGCGACTGAGCACATTTGAGAAGACATTGTAAGGCAAGCTCTATGTCCGAAATATGTCTGACTCCTTCCAAAGTGTATGACGGTGACTTGTAAAATTTTCGAGCAAAGATTCTCCCCATCGACGTAAGAACTATGCCTTGTTCATACGACGGGAGATCCTTTGAACCAGCGGCTTCACAAGCAAGGTCAGCCGCCTTATTTATATATTTCTCGTTTATGTCGCCCGTTGCGTTGGATAACTGATCAAATTTGTTTGCCAGATTAATGAGATTGTAACTGCTCCTCTCAATGTCCACAGACTGTTGGCCGTATAATACTGCCTCTTCAAGATATTCGATTGCAGGGGCATGCTTGGCTGACTTCCGAGTGCATACATAATAGGAATGCAAAACGTTACTCAGCTGGTCCAGTAAAATTGCCTTCTTGGAGTCTCTTTTAGGATAAAGACGAACGGCTTCCCTGTGCGCCGGTAATGCGATGTCCAAGTCTTGTAGGCGGTGTTCCCGATCATACCTCAACTGACAGTGTAAGCCAAGATCACTGAAGAATATTGCTCTTTGGGTTGGTGAAACGGATGTTGCCTCCGTAGCCTTCTTTGTATATGCAATGGCCTTGTCGAGCCTCTCCAATCTCAAGGTGCTGAGGTATGATTCGCGGAGGAGATCAATAATAGACTGATAGATGTGATAGAAACTCGGACAATAGATGTTCACAAACTTCTCTGCCTCCATCAAGTATCCCAGACCGCTTTGGAAGTCCTCCTCATCCTCGACTTTGTGTTGCTGAGACCATAGCCAAAGCCGATCCGCCCGCTTAGCAGCTGGAGAATTGACATCTACACCAGGATTATTGTCTTGAGCACGACGGAGAAGTACATCATATGGCATTTCTCTATGGTGCTTATAGTCTGCAAATACCCGTGTACTGAGGTCTGTAGTCCGCTCGCTGGTTCCATTGTAGAAGTAATGTAGCTTTCGAGTTTGTGACAGGCATTGTAGGACGTTCATACCTCCGGCACGAGATCGAAGCTCCGATATGCTGCCAGACATTCTGACATCTTCGACCAGGCTCATACTCTCGTGGAGAAATGTTTCATTATGGTCGTGCGTGAAACGTTTATTGAGAGACAGTATGAGCTAGAGTTTTGGCATGATGTCGTCTTTGTGCGCGACAACATACCGCCCGTAATAAATTGCCCTCGCAATATCATGGAGCCTGCCAGTCAGTTCATACTGTTCACGGAAGAAGATTCCACACTTTGATGCTGTGGCAAAGTGTTCGGGGCGTTTCTAAGGCAGCTGATTCAGCTCGGCGACTAAGCTACAGCGTCTTTTGTCCGACGCTTGCAATGAGATGGATTGAGAAGATTGAGAAATCTTGAGCGTGGAAGAGGCAGCGATTATTTCACTGCATTGCCATACACACTGGATCCCCCTACACGGGCCGTGATGAAGTTCTGCCGAAAGTATCCGCGACTGATGAGAAGATTGAGAGCATGAAATGGCTGAACGGTCTGATTTTTTTTAAAAAAAAATGTCACTTGAGTTGAAGAACGATACTAGAACAATGCCTAATTGAGAAGATAATTGAGCCTCAGCTGGGCATTTTGGGCGAGGATTGATTGGTTCGGTGTATGTTCAGCTGCTGCGACTACTACTAGAGTAACCTTTAGCCACGCAGATTCAGCTACAATACTGGAATGAGGCTCATGGGCGGCTGGCCACACAACAAGCCTTAAATTAGCTCATGTTGTTATCAATTTGGTAATCATAGCCATGGCGTCTGCGTCTTCGAAATGCCATTTGCTGGGTCAAGTGTAGTGATGTAAGTGTAGAGGCTATTGTGACATACTCCGCAAATGGCTGAATATAAGCTATATCACTGATCTTTTAAGCTTCAATCACGGGATGTTATATGTCAATACCTCGGGCCGGGAACTCCAATAGTCCGCTTAAATGCCAGACATCTGCCCAGAAGATTTCGGGGGGCTCAATCGCTCCACGCAGTGCAGCAGATATATTCAAGCGCGAGCGTACATTGGTAGGCTCGAACTCATCGACATTGGTTTCGCTATAGTCGCCAGTCAACTACACAATCATGGGGAAGACTCTGATTTCTCTGCTGTCGTTTCCTTTGCCACTGGACACTGTTGGTCTGGGAGATCTCATCAACGACCGGAAGGATCCTAGAAAAAGCTTCTTCGATCACTCAACACTTCCAACTAAGCCCAACCCTGCCGTCAGCATTAGCGATATACGCAATTTCTCTGACATGGTCAAGTTGACCCAAGCTGTGGATTTGGAGGCTTCTCTGACACGATTTGCCTCAGCGTTCCTGCGCACGAAGTCCAGGAGCTTTGATGAATTGAAATCATGCCTCGTAAAGGAATATGCCCTTTCTAACACCGAATCGTGGTACGACGCCATCATCAAAGAGGATAAAACACGACAATGGATTGAGCGCGCCAAGATGCGTGGCAAAGATATCTACCTCATCACCGGATTTCGAACACTACTAGATGCGACGCTCAACATGAGCAGTGGAATCGGTAGACTCGGAGGTGTGACTGATCTAATGGGTAGGTTTTAATCATGGAGATTCCTTTGAGCTGGCAGAAAGTTTAGGCAGACGTGTCATTACTAACCGATGTATGGTTGCATTCATGCATGGTTCCAGAAATCCTATGAATTCGGCATCTTGGTTCGATGTGATTTCCCGCACTAATCGGCTACGAAACTGCCTTCACAGGAATCGGGAAGAAAAAGAGGAAGCAAAGGCGAACACTTATGTGCACTTTAGATTAAATTAAGGAGCTCTATAAATATAGCCATCATACTATATTTCAACTAAACGAAATATTGAAAGACGGAAACTGCGTTTGTAATTCGGAAAGACCTGAGATATCAAACAATGAGACACATCACGGATCCAATTCTAGACTTTCACCCGCTTGTGTGGTTCGTTTTTGGAACCATCTTTTTTTATTTGGCTATTCAGCAATCACATTCTTTATCAAGACACCTTCTCAGTGCTTTACACGTCATCATCACAACAATACCTGTCCAAGCTTCCCTCCTACACCTACAGATACCCCACCTTTTAGATACTTAACTACTAAAAAACTCCTACCTGTTTAACTAGCTATTAAATAAAATAACTATAATTTTTTTATTTATAGCCCTATCTAAGGATTTTAAAAAAATAGAAATATTTATAAACCCTTTAGATAATTAAAATAAAATAAAACTTATTACCCTTAGATTAGTAATAGCTTTTTAATTTTTAAAGAAGATAACCCCTTAGGCTTAAAAATAAAAAAGGCTATAATCCTTTTTTTTACCCTTAAGAAAAAAAATATTTTAAAAAAACCCTTAATATAAATAAAATACCTTTACTTAGCTTTAATAAAATAAAACTAAATATAATAATAATAATAACTATAGTATAAATAACCTTAAGAGGCTTTATTACTTTTATTTTTAATAATATAAAAGAAATTATTAACTTAAATAAAAAAAAAAAGAAATC
>MDJU01000207.1:0-49031 GCA_001721665.1 Trichoderma pleuroti
ATTTTATTAATTTAGTTTATAATTTTATTTTTAATAAAGGATTTTTTTTTACTTAAGTTAATAACTTTTTTTATATTATTAAAAATAAAAAGTAATAAAGCTTTTTAAGGCTATTTATATTATAATTATTATTACTATTATAATTAATTTTACTTTATTAAAGTTAAATAAGGGTATTTTTATTTATATTAAAGGCTTTTTTTAAAGTATTTTTTTTTAAGGGTAAAGGGAAAAACTATAGCTTTTTTTATTCTTAGGCCTAAGGGGGTTACCTCTTTTTAAAGTTAAAAAATTATTATAAATCTAAAGGCAATAGAGTTTATTTTATTTTAGTTATCTAAAGGTTTTATAAATATTTCTATCTTTTTAAAGTTCTTAAATAAGATTATAAATAAAAAAATTATAGTTATTTTATTTAATAATTAGTTAAATAAGTAGGAGTTTTTAGTAGTTAGGCACCCGAAAGGTAGGGTACCTGTAGGTGTAGGAGGGAAGCTTATCTTCTAAACGTGCCTAATAACCTTCTTTGGAATAAAGACAAATCTTAAAGTCCCAAGTACAAATTTAGTCATTATTATATAGATCAGAAAATAGATAAACCAATTTAGAATAATGTGAAGTAAATAGAATGAAATTATGGGCTCTGGTTGTTAAATCAAGTAAAGGCGCTCGAGCAACCATACTCAAACAATCATATACCAAAGAATATTCTCTTGAATTAGATGAAATGAAATCTTAGAAAATGTATTCCATCTAAAGACTAATTTATACAGGTTTGGCCAGTCTGGTCCCTAACTCTTTTCAGAATCTTCACCAACTCGGGCACTTGATTAACCTTTAGTGCTGCCTCCCCAGCGTGGTCATTGTTCGTCCCAGAACCTTCTTCATGCAAACAGTCTTCTGTCTTACTACTGACTGGACTAGCATTTACACTGGATACTTTGGTACCCGTCTCGAAGTATTTAGCGTTCTTTCCTGGAGGTATTATGATATACAACGTCACAATAACAAAATGTGCGTCTCTAAGACTCTTCGTCGCCCGAACTGCGGCGTTGTATGCAGCCACTACTGGTGCATTGGTCCCCCGTTGCTCTGCTATGTCTTGGATGAACGATTTAATGATTTTCTTTCTCAATCGAAGAGTTTTGAGGTACTCTTCGTGTTGATGATCCATATAACCTCGCACGCGATCTAGGAACGAGCTTTTGCTGTTGTCTTCCTCTATGCCCAGATACGCATCCAGAGTAGGAATTAATGGACTTTGACCAGCAGTCGGACCGCTAACCTTTATCAGCATCTGTTCCGCGTTTTCAACCTCCTCTTTACCCTCCCAAACCCATTTCCGACCCCACTTGTCGGCATCAGCCCCAACAAGCCATGGTCGAATGTCGTTGAAGAATATCTCAGGTCTAACCAGCTCCTTGGTAGTTCATCAAGATATCTTTCCAGCTTCTTCAATGACTCTAGCTGTTTGTGTGAGAAACGATGTAATGTGATGAACGTTGATATTATTACCAGCTTCGATCTCTTTGGTTGACAGTCTCAGTAACTCCAGTGCTTCAGCGCCTTTGAGTTCCATGCGTAGACCGACAAGATACATTCCGGCTTCGTCAGGAGTTCCCGTTAATGTGAGCCGGGACTGAATATTGTCACTCATTGGAACAGCGTCTGGACCGTAGGGTTCCTTGAGAGACCAGTTGTGAAGATTATGATCGGAATAAGTAACAAAAGGTGCATGGTTCAGCTCGCGTGAGACACCAAGCAGAGGGACAGTAAGTGAACGAGGAATAGTAATGGACTGCGTTGGAGGAGTAGTATGTGCGTAAAATTGAACCATAATGGTAAGAATAAGATGTGCTCTTCTGAGCTCTCGTTCACATCCTTTCATGTTGTCAATCGACAATACTTGCATCTAAAGAGGATTAGAACAACACAACTTCACATGGCAGTAGATTTCTACCTTGTCAACCAACTTCCTCCACGCTAAAGCTTTTTCTTCCTCGACGAATTTCTGTGTGCCATCCAACCCGACAAGTTGTTCAGCTGCCTTGAATCGTTACAAAGTTGCAGCATCCAAGGTCGCCTCCCATGCCTTCCATGTAGTAGGGAGCCTTGGTAGTGGCATTTGTGGTGGCAGGAAACCGATTCGCCGATCCGCTTGAAAATCTTGGGGAGCAGCTGTTCTGCCGCTGACTGATTTGTATGGTGAGATTTAGGAAGACATTGTTTCAAACTCAGAACTTCAAAGATTGAGGATTTCTTCAGAATTGATTTGGTTTGAGAATAAACAATATTGTAGACTTTGTTTTTTGTTGCTTGAAACGGCTCAGAGATATAAATGTGAAATAACCGGGTACATTTGACGTGATGGATCATTCATCATTCGTATAATAACAAAGTTATTTCCTAGTGCTTATTGTTACTGCTCACTGTATCATTTCAAAAAGCAATTGGTATCTTTAAGTGACTGAAGAATTAAACTTCACAGATATACCAAGACGCTAGGACGATGATTCAAAGTAATACAATATTACTAGCATCCGCTTACTGTAAGTTTGGGTCCGGAAAAGCAGAGAAACTATTCGAACTCGGGATTCTATCCGAACTCGAGTTCCATTTCCTCCGCCATTTGCTTCAACTACATCGTCATTGTGACTCTTTTCAGTTACTCATGAGAAGAGTTCATCGTCAATTTAGTCTTTCTGAGAGGTATTGGTTCGCCCGAGCCTCTGTGTCTGCCGTTCTGCCAAAGTTCTGTATGACCTTCCTCCATAAGTTCACAACATGCAGGACTAAGAGTGTCATTTATATGCTATGTTACTGTAGACTTCGAGGGTTATAGTCTATTGTGGCAATTCCCACATACAAAGTCTTCAGATAGCATACACTGTATGCGGCAGGTGTATTTGGCCAAAAGAACTCCGAGTAGTTGGCCTATAAATATAGTAGATATGTTCGTTTACGACGTTTCGAGTGAATCATAATATTTAGGATCATCGGCAAAAAGATAATTCTCCGATACTGGGAATCGAACCCAGGGCTGCTCGGATCTTCAACTAAAGTTGAGAGCGAGCGATGTTAGCCACTACACCATATCGGATATCAAGATGAAGCGAATTGTTGTCGCCTGACTCGTGGCATGGTCGTGACATGAAGGTGATGATAACTCCTTGCTTCAGGCCAAAAAAGTGAAGGGGGGTGGGGGCGAGGGGGAAAAGAGAAATAAAGGAAGAAACGAATGAAGGAAGAGAGAGACAAAGTAAGTCATAACGAAAGGAATAAAGAAAGGGAAGAAGCGGAATAAGGTCAAAGCTGATAGAACATAGACCTGTGGAATGAAGGTTATTGATCATGTGCTCGCGATGATATTGGTAGATGAAAGGGACATGACCTAGGTTACGAAAACACAACAAAGAATTGTACATTGGCCGTTCTTGGAGGCATACATGCTTTGTCGCATACTCTCCATTTTCACCAGCCCGTAGCAGTTGAAACTATCAGAGCCACTGTTCACATGACAATTCAGATACCTACATGGTAAATCACTACATGCTTCAACTCGAGTACATACAAACCTTTGAGCATCCTAGCATCATTGGCGAAACAATTCATAATATTCAGTCATGCTTGGATATCCACAATGTCGCCAAACAATAATGATACATAAAAGTTCAATAGCTGCTAAACCAACTGATGCGCTTCATCATGATACAGTAAACTTCTTCCTGACTTCAACAAGACCAACCGCCGTCTTGCTAATGACTGCCCACTTGGGCATGTACTGGTATAGCTCACGCAGCACTGGTATTGTCTTGTCGTCATTCATGTCGCTGTAGGCACACTTGACAGTCACCTCCAACTTGTCGTCGCCCAGCAGGACGCGGCCCTCGTCGGTCAGCTGCAGCGTAAGGTCCCACGGCCCCTCCCACTCTCGTCGGAAGAGAGTAATGGTTCGCAATCCATCGCACGGGATTGTACCGAATCGGCGGTCTGCAGGGGCAGCACCCTTGACTTCAAATCCAAATACTGGCTGAGAGAGGCTCAGAATGCACATCTTGGTATCCAAAGCAACCACCTTGAGGTTTGCAGTCTTGCCGTCAAACGACCTTGAGCTCGTCGCAGTGATCAAGTCTTTCAGTTCTGTGCCATTAGCAAGATAGGGTGGGAGAGATGACGCATCATACTCGCAGGCAGTGAGACCTGAACGTGTCGATGCTTTGCATTCAACCTCTTGGCCAGTAGCAGATGGGATAGTTGAGACGACTGAATGAACGTATTCCGAGATGCCCGACAGAGAAGCCACGTTTGTTCCCGCATCCACGTCGATAACCTCTTGAAAGTACAATTTGTATCGGGCATTGTTGGAAAAGGGGAAAGCAGCAAGATTGTAGATGAAAGTGGCGACGAAGACGACAAAGAGAAATAGCGGCACGTGGTGAGTGATGCGGTGCATGAATGGTGTCAGAGGGAGCAGGAGCAAAATTGACATGATGCCGACCCCCATGATGGGAGGCAAGAGACTACCACCATCGGCGCCGTTCATGGCCATCGCGGAAGTCTGTACCAATCCCAGATTGCCCACCAGAATGACATGGATAGGGGCGAGTAGGAGGAACTGAATAATCCAAGTCCAAGCTGGCAGTCGTCCAGACCACGACTGCTCGTGTTCGTACGGGGGATAACTCTGTAGAGGCGATGGAGCAGGTTGATCATATGTCTGAGCCGAACGTCGGTAAGTGCTGGCAAATGTCGGTTGCTCGCTCGATCCATAACCTTGCTCTCCAGCTCTCAGCGGCGTCGTCTCTGTAGCACTCTCTGCCGCTGCATACCCTTGGTCATCTTGATCGTCTTCATTTCCAGTGATGGTGTTGTCGGAGCTGGCAATTCGAGTGTGTTCTGGAGCTGCGTCGTCTTGATACTGGTTGGCGAATTCTTGCTTTCCTGGCAGTGCGAATTGCTCGACCAGCGAAATGAAGAGCGACACAAAGATGGCCGTGTGGAAGAATGCTGTAAAGTAGATGCCACCGATGTGCATGCGATCCTCAGCCAGGGCGGCAATGACTTGAACAATCCAAGAGAGGACAAACAGCCAAATGAGGGCAAACCCGCGATGGAGAGCGGTTGGCCTAACAAAGTTGGCGCCTCTCATGATGAGCCAGAAGCTGCAGTAAAATAGAGACAACAGTTGAGCCCAGCTAGAAAATTGTCAGTTAGAAACAATCACGATGAGCGTACACCGGGATAACTCACACTGCATATCCGCTGCTGTAGATGATGAGTGGGTTGACTTTAGCAACGAGGAGGACAGCACCGATTGTCAAACCAACGGCGAAGATGAGGGCCAAAGGATATCGGAAGAAGCCGCGCCATCCACTGAGAGCAATAGAGTCATCGTGTATCTCGGAGTGTTCCAACTGAATGTCCTTTGCCCAGAAATAATATTTATCAGAACGAACGAGCAAAAACGTAGCAACGGCAAGGACCAGGGGCGTCACGATGAGCAGCGTCAGCGACCACGCAAACAACCCTCTAAGCGGGAACGCCGACCATCCACTACCATACCAATCAAAATAGACGCCCTCGGTGGGCTTGCCGGTCTGAGCCAAGTTTTTATCACCGTCCGGGCGGTCGCCGCTGAAGACGGTTCCGGTAATCTCAGAGAATCTCTCTGTAGAGGCCAGGGCGGCAGACAGCATGTGCCAAATGCTGCGAACAGAAGTGTGACGAGCATCGTCATCTTCAGTGTGATAGCGTGAGCGAGGATGATAAAAGGCAATGTCCATGCCTCGCTGTCCAAAGTTTGGCGCAAATACTTCAAAATCCGTCCCGCTCTTGATGACTCCTCGTTCGAACGCGTTGGCCGCAACAACAGATCCAAAGGGATGGGGGCTCTTGGAGTAGACCTTGGCAGCTTCAAGATCGGTGGTTCTGAAAAGCATAGCACGGCCTCCGGCTCCGGCCCCCTCCAAGTTGACAAAGGTGTGGCAAAACTTGAGAAGCGGGCTGTAGCCAAACGCACGAGCTCCCAAGAGACCGTCTTCCTCCGCGTTGTTGAAGAGCAGCACAACACCATGCTTCGGCTGGTGTCCCTCGGTGGTGAAGTAGCTCAGAATCTGTAGCATGCTTACGCAGGACACGCCGTCATCCGTGGCGCCATATCCGGTTGACACACTGAAAATGTTGGCATACTGATCATTCAAGACCGATTGAGCAAGGATAAATTGGCACATGTACGTACGAGTCAAAATGGCAGTTGACGAGGACACCACCGGTCTGGCTGTACTTTGCAGCGCCAGCCTGAGAGGACCACCAATCACCCTCGGGGTCTTCTTTGCCGTGAATATAGACATAGAAATTGTCACCCTCGAAGTAATAGCCTTGCCACGTCTTTGATCCGCCCTTTGTGCTTTGTAGCAGCGAGTCGACGGTCCAAGTCACGTTCGAAATGCGGTCATCGAAGATTGTGGCACCCGGTGCTCGCTTGGCTCTCGGCGCGTCCAGGGTATCTCTAACAGCAGATTGTTCGAACCTATGGTAGCTGTTAGCAACCTAAAGAAAACGACTCCTAGGTACCCTCGGTGGACAAACTTGTCGTCCCAGATTATTCCTCCAGTCGTCTCAGTCTTGTAAGGAATGCCATTCTGATCCAAGATGTTCTGGGAGCGCTTGAGCAAGTACTCGCGGACCTCGGCATTTGCCCGACTGTTGTACGGATGGTACTGTTTCGTGATGGTTTGCAGATCGAACCACGCTTCGCTCAGGTTCAACCCTTGCTTGAGAGAATGGCCGGATGGAACAGGCGGCACCACTTCGTGGACGTAAATCAGCGGTATGGTGACGGCGAGGTAGATTGCCGTCGTCCAGAAGGTCACCGGCCCCGGACTGAAGCTGAACGGATTGAGGAACTTCATGGTGATTTTGCGATTGAGAGATGACAACGGCGTAACCCGGTGAGCCGCGCCCCGATCATGGGATGATGAAAGACGAGCGCGAGGAGCTGCAGCTCGGCGACTGGATGAGGTCTAGCGGCGCAAGCGATGGAATTGGGCAGTGTCAGAGTTGTTGTGGAAGGGCGTCGGGGTTTAAGAATAATGGGAACTAGGTCGTATGCGTCATCCCTTGGCCAGCGCCTCTCGAGACGCTCAGCGTTGGAAGTGGGAGAACAAAGAAGGAAGAAGAAGAAAAAGGCTGGCCGGCTGGTGAAGCACAAAGATGCAGGATTAGAGTACGGGACCAATGCATCATGGATCAATGGAATGTGATAAGGCAAGGTACCGTCCATGGTGTGGGGTGTCATGTGCAGCTCAGTGCAGCAGCGCTGGAATTGCAGCCAGTGGGAGCCCTGCGGCCTACAAAAGTCCCGCTACAGCCCGCTGTAGCTCCCCAGAGCTGGCAGCTGGAGCTCCTATGGGGTCATGGCTGACGTCAACTTGAACCATCTCACCTCGGCTTTTTTGCGCTAGCTGGGTGACATTTGGGGTTGGAGATGCATTTAATCGCAACGTATCAACCAGTGTTGGGCTATGGAATTGATATCCTCATTGGGTTGATTTCTTCTGAATCGACATCTGCACGTTACAACTGCCTTTAAATGGGTTACATTCGTCAATCATAAGCCTTGTACTCAGGTTCTTCCCATTATATCTGACATGATCCTTCGAATACCACCAGTTTTACGTGATGGCATGGTAATGATACAGCATGTTATACTACACCTACCATCTCAACGAGCAGTAGAATAGGGTATCATTTCGTGGATTTCGAGGTATCCAATATAGATTTACGAGGCCCTCGGCCTATACCACTAGTCAGAAAAGTCCTCGTTGGGGGGCTCTCTGCCAAAGGGGTGATTGAACTTAAGGAGTCCATTGAGTCCACCAACCCATGGATCGTCATCCTCTGTTCGTATCACACATGGCACTCCGCCGTGCCACTCCTCGCCAGGCCCCGCTCGCCCAACGAATTCGCCTTCAACGTGAATCTCCGACCCAGGTGAGACACCGGCACATCGTCGGCCATCGATGCTGAGATCTAGCTCGCGGCCTCTGTTCTTGGGGCTCATCCGAAGTGTCACCTTTGTGTCCAACGGTAGCACGAGAGATCGGAAGCTGAGACTGCAAGGACTGATGGGGGTAATGAGCAGCGACTTTACCAATGGATGCACAATCGGGCCTCCAGCGCTTAGACTATAAGCTGTCGAGCCGGTAGGCGTGCTGATGAGGATGCCGTCAGCCGTCGTTTCTGTCAGAAAATGGCCGTTTTGGTAGATTGTCAATGATGGCCAGGTGCGGGTGGGAGCCACGGTGGACTGAGATTTCGTTGATGGCGCGCAGGGGAGGCGATATCTCTTTTGGAGTAGCAATCCCCGACTTTGGCTGGCTCGCCAAAGTATTGGAGACTTGGTGGTTGATGTTGTTACCCGCCCTGTCAAAGATGTCGGCCTTGATCCGATGCCGCAGCAAGACTCGAGATGCTCTGTTCATTCCCATACTCTTGCCCCTGACTCGCTCCCAGCCCTCACCAGCGGTTCTGCTCGTGTCCATGCCATCATCTCTTCGTCTCGGCACTGCTGCATTGCGCCCCGCACTGACGTCGCTCCCACTCATGTACATCTCCCTCCACGCTTTCTTGTGCTCTGCAAAATTCCATTCCCCTAGAAATCCCAAGGTCCCCATACTAAAGGACAAGATTGGAGGAACAGATCCGTGTAGCTTGAATAAGCTTGCAGCACGCAAAACGGTACCATCGCCGCCAAAAGTCGCAATAGCATCAATCTTGTCGGCAATGCTGGTACCGTTGTCCACGACAAAGATGGGGAAGTCGAGCTCTTGTTGGATCGGGACGGCAACGCGGGCTTCAATGACAATGTTGACTTCGGGATAGTCGCTTCGGATATGCTTTGCAAACTGGACGACGGACTCGGTCACCTCGGGAGAGTAGAGCTTCTGCACCAGCAGCAGATTGCGGGGTGGCCGTGGCCAGTTGAGCGACAACAAGGACGACCCAGGCTTGGAAATCTGGAGATATCGAGGATGCGTCCTTTCTGGAAGCTCTGCAACACTGCGCGACTGTGCGAGCCTCAAGGCATGCGTGGTGGACAAGCATCGCTGGCTAGAGGCCATCGACGGCAGCCGAGCTGGCCGAGCTTGAGCAATTTGGCGCCATGGTCCCCGGAGAGCTCGAAAGTGTGTAGACATGGCTTGGGATCAAGAGGTGCTTATCATGTTGGCAATGAAACAAGAAGAAAGCGGCCAGACTTGGTTATCGCAGAATCGTGAGCCAGGCTCTTTTGCAGCAGAGCAAAGATGGCTTCCATGATGATGGAGCTCTGCTGTGGATGAATTTCTTAGCGTTGCAGCGAGCAAATGTCTAGCAAAAGACAATTTTATTCATATAGAGGAGACGTATTGCTATAGCGTGGCTTTACCCAACTATCCGTTTCGATGCTACCATACGGGGCTTGTACAATCCAGCAGCGTAGGACGACATTTCTCCAATATTGTACTTGTCTATTCATATTAAATCGGATGCCAAATATTCGTGCGCCTTACTATCCATGTCAGGCAATTTGCTGGCGTGACGGACTTGGGTTGCACTGTAAGTACGTCAGACTGCATGATGTAGAGGCAGTTAGGCGCATATAGTGGTACATTAGTGCTAAGAAGTTGAGGCTGAGATGGAATCCTGCAGCATCGTCAATTGGGCTGAATGCTAGGCTGAATATGCACTCATTTTGTCAGTTTGTCATGTTGAACGATCCCCTGTATGATTATACATGAATTTACGAGGTAATTTGTAGTCACACAAAGCTGTGTTGCCTCGGAAGTACTGTATCTGTAGACACATCTATAGGTACACATATTTAATCTCAACCCCCCCAGCTACCTCCAGTCACTTACATATCGTGTAAAACTATGCTGCTAGGTCGTTATATTTCTCAATAACCATAATTTCAAAAATCTCGCGATGAGCTACCAATTATGCGACCAGTGCCAAAGGCTTGAACTTAGTGTTGACATGTTCAAGATTGGCAGCGGCAGCAGTTGCAGCCCCTCGTCATCACAGTCTTTGCGACCAAGTAATGGAAGTCCTTTCTTTGCCACCTTGAAAATAATCGAGGCGAGGGCAGCCGAGTGTTCACTTTGCAAAATCATCGCTGCTGCTATCCCTCCAGAGGTTCGCTCAGAAGTCAAAGCCAGAAACACAACCTGCCGCCTAGTGTGGGAACTGGACGGTCGCGATTCTCTCGATCCCTCAAGCAGAAAACGAACACGGCGGCTGAGGATTCGTTGGAGCCAAGAGCGCCTCAAAGCGTATGAAGCATATCTCGTACTCTCTGCACCTGCGACCTATGACGAATCTAACTTGGACTACCCCCTTCTGCTGAATGAGGAAACACAGTTCTTGGGTCGACGGATTGGGCCAGTTGTCAACAAGAGAAACTTGATTAGAGAATTTCTTAGACTATGCGAGAATAATCACGATGAGCGCTGCACTGGAAAGCTTGGTATCGAGGATCCCTTTGCTGAGACGCTCAAGCAGTCATATTTTGGAGTCATCGACATCCAGAACCAGAACTTGGTTCCGCTACCATACACAAACAGCAAAGATTACCTCTCGTTTCAACCATACGCGACGGTAAGCTATGTATGGGGAAACATTCGCGATCATAGAACGACTCTAAGCAACATACAAGACCGACTAAAGTCTGGAGGTTTGGCCCAAACCATCGACGCACTGCCTGTGGCGCTCAAACAGAGTAATGACTTGATTGAGAATTTGGGTATTCGCTACATCTGGATTGACTCTCTCTGCATAATCCAGGACAGCAGTCATTCCTGGAACTTGAATTCTCGCACAATGCACCTAAGTACGACTTCACCATCCCATCTTTGAGGACATATTCTTACAGTCTGCAGTTTACGGCAACTCTACACTGACTATTTGCGCCGCGGATGGCGCCAGTGCTGAAGTAGGCTTGAGAGCTATTGATAAGAATCATTCGGTAGAGCAGAATATTGGACAAGTCGCCCCAGACGTTCATCTCGTTTTGCACCAGTCGCCAGAATCCAACATAGAAGACTCTGTGGTAAGCACCCTTGGATCAACAAAAACTTGTCAATCGCTTACTCTGAGTAGTGGAACCGGCGTGCTTGGACATTTCAAGAGCGTCTCCTCTCTAGAAGATGCCTCATATTCACCAAGGGGCAAGTCTATTTCCAGTGCAGGAGTACTGGAATGTCAGAAGACATCTTTGTCGACAAAACCGGCCAGGGTTGGTCTTTGGATCTGACCGGAGCGCCGTTGCAGACACTGACACAGCTGAGGCAGAGAGCCCTGTGGTTCTATGCAAACTGTGTCAGCTTATACACCAAGAGGGAGCTTTATGAGCCATTTGACATCCTTGCAGCGTTCAACGGAATGTGCAAGCTCATAGAAGGGATACTGAGGTCACCTTTCACCTTTGGGCTGCCGACTTCACACTTTGATCTCGCTCTTCTTTGGCAACCTGTCGGCAAATCATCGCTACTCGAGAAACCCATTTCGAAAGACGAAAAGTATCAGAACATGAAGTTCCCGAGCTGGTCGTGGTGTGGTTGGAAGAGCGAGGGCGTATTATATAACCGGCAAATGATTGAGGGATGCTTGTCAGACGTACGTACCTGGCTGAGAGACCACACCTGGATTGACTGGCATATTCGAGACGGCTATGGAACGCCACAGCGAATCTGGGACAACGCCTGGGCAAAAGAGGATCGAAGCACCGAAGAAAGATGGAGAGGATACCGTGGCAACGACAATAACACCGATGACAATGATGGCTACAGATGGGCCAGAGACAGGAATCCAAACCGCAACCGGAGTTGGAGTCGGGACAGCAGCAACAGACATAGAGCCATGGTCAGAATCCTCAACAGAAGCAGAGAAAGGAGCAGGAGCAGAAGCGGAAGCGGAAGCGGAAGCGGAAGCGGAAGCAGGAGTAGGAGCAGCAGAGATGCCAGCGAGGCTTCGCATCCGGAAATCTGGGCATCAGCAAAGCAGAAATCGAGAAGTCGCACCAATAGAGCATTGCTCAATCGAATTCCGACTTCTCAGCCTCCTCCAGCTCCAGAGTTTCTGAGACCCTCTTACGAATATCGCCACGACGTCGACGATCGCCGTGACAGGGACTACAGGGTTACGAGAATACTGCCACGACCCCCAGCCATTGATCCCTTTGGCCGTCCACTCGAGGAATCTGCCAGAGCACACGTCAAGAATCCAGCAAAGCCTACCTTTGCGCTTACTTTGCCGGAATACCCTTTCCACGTCCCGGCCGCTGAATCCAAGTGTCGGACTGGGGATCACCGAGAATTTCCAGACTTGCCCATTTTGCAATTCTTTACTTGGTCGAACAAATTGCGCATTGTGATCAAAGAGGCCGATGTTACCACTGATACGAAAAAAGAAAGGCTTACCAATGGCTCTCCACCACCAACAGGCGCGCAAAGCATTTCTAGTCAGGGATCTCTTAGTCAATGCTATATCCTGGACCGACGAGGTGACCGCTGTGGTTCCATTATGGTTGACTCGGAATGGCTGGCAAAAGAAGCTTTGCCGCGCCAATGCCGGTTCATTGCCATTTCAGAGGCCAAGTCGTTTACAACGGAAGAAATGCCAGAGTGGACGTATTACATTCCCAAGGAGAGGGTTGAGTCAGAGTGGGATATCTACTTTGTTTTGCTCATTGAGTATCATGCACAAGAAGGTCTTTGGAGAAGGGTTACTCTTGGAAAGGTATTTAAGACGGCATTTACTCATGATGAAGACACATGGAGGGAGATTTTGTTAGGTTAAGAAAGAGTTGCATGCAATCTAGAGGTGCTGCTTGGCTCTATATATGTATTTGCGAAGTAGTGGAGAAATTAAACCTGTATATTTAGCCCGATGCTAATGCCAATGACGGAATGCTTAGTTTTATTATATTAAAGTAATTATTCGCTTGGTTGATTCCACTGGTCATCAAATGCGACATCGATACTAAATATATTCACTCTATATCCCCTTTGCATCAACTCTACTGCGTGTACCACCCCCATATTTTCGTCTATTTACCTATATAAATCTCTATAGTAACAATAAGAATAAAAAATGCAATCAAATAACAACCGTCTCATTTCGGGCTAGCTGGCGCTGAATTGGACCCGTCGTTCGCGGTTTGGTACGAAGAAGGAGGGTCATCATCGTCAAATGACGGGCTAGGAGAATTCGGATTCTCAATCTTCTCATCCATAGAGTCATTCAACATCTGGAAGCTCACAAACTGAGCAGCAGACGACTGCATTACTCCAGCGTATGAACCAAAGCTCGTTAGCACCGAGTAATGCTGCGTGTCTTCTTCACTGGGGTAATTCGGCATAGGACTGGTCGGACAATCAACGTAACTGGCTGCTGCCGCTGCTAAAGTAGTATGCGTTACTCCCAATGTTCTATTTCAGTCATAGCCGAAAGCATCTTCTTACCTATCGCTATCATACGAATCGTCCCCAAACCATCGTGGATCATGATTGAATGAACTGGGACACTCGTCAGCGCTACCACAATGATGCTGGGTTATCCTTTGCTGCTTCATACCTCATATTATATAAATCTCTCTCTGACCAGTATTGGTGTAAATGTCTGGTGAGCCCACGAACTTTGCCGGCTTGAGGAGGTGGTCTGGGTGTACGGCGTTGAACGAGCATCGTGAATAGTTCCGGGTTACCGTAAGAAGCAGGTATCATCTGCGTTATCTGCTCCAAAACCGACTTCAATGGAATGACGTATAGCTCTTGAAAGTGGTTGATCCCAATAATGTATCCATAAAGCCTGCTCGTAAGGTAATCCATGACCAGGGCTCCACTGTCTCCAATCGATATTTCGCCTGTGTCACGCATGCAATTAGCAGCAATAGCAGAAAAGGAGATTGCAAAGCCATACTTGGGTCTGTAAGAGAAACAGTCCAGACTTTGCATAGGGAGCTAAGCTTGTTGGAATTGGCAATGAATGAGGGTATGCTGCATATGGTGCCGAAGAGCGCGCCCCGAGATGTCATGACTGCCACGCGCCGTTCTCGATAACCCGAGCCAGGGATATCATGCAGCGCTAGACGGGGGTCTTCTGTCTTCCACTGTTCGCTCTTTTTAATCTCTACCAACGCCCAGTCCAGATTGAGAGAGTTGCTCCATTGAGCTCCCCGAGATCGACCCCAGACTCGGTGGGGGCTGACAGGAGCTCTGTCTCCAGAATCCCAACCAAGGCCACTGGATAGGCCATGTGCGTGTTGTGGGAGATCCTGTTGTTGCTCGGCAGCTTGAGGCGATTGGTTTTCTTTATCCATTTCATAAAAATCCCTAATTTCAGCCATGTCATACTCTACATCTCCAAACCTGTATATGTCCCCATCCCCATCTTCGTCTTCATCAGGGTCGACACTCTCCTCATCCTCATCATAATACCGATTGCTAACATCTTCCTCAAAGGCATGAGCGGTTGATAGAAGAAAAATAGCGTCCTCCACATTTGGAAACCTGATGCCACAAGTGATGGTACTAATCCTATAATAATCATCATCCAATAGCAATGCTCCAGAAATGTACGAAGTTTCCATTCGAATGTTGAGACCAGCTATTGGGCGTCCCAAGTACTGCCAATCAGGCCCGCTAAACCAGTAAATTTCGAAACTCACAGCCATTTTGCTAGAGTTGTATTGCTTCCGGAGCTGCGGGCGATGTAGATGGCGCAGGATCCTTTGGCCCATGCTTTTATCACCCTGAGGGTGGTATATGAGGATCGAAGGCGTGGCCTGGTCTATGCTAGTACCACACATGCTCAATTTGTAATCTGTTTTAGCTGGATGCTTGAGAATCGTCTGGTCGAACTCTTCAAGGTTCCTTTGGAAAATGTCCATGACAACCAGATATCGTTTCTGGTAATCGTCGGGGATGTACTTATTCGCATGAGGGAAAACATAGACACGACTGCCGTTAAGATGAGTAGCACCAGGGAATTCTTCGGCAGCATGCATCGGGCGTTGATACACCGACTGCTGACCTGGTGCATTGGCTTGCGTAGAGTTTGAGGCCATCCTTCCCGCACCCGGGTTGTTCTCTTTGGGGGGCGTATATGGTCGCAATGTCCCACTAGATACTGTTGAGCCTGCTGCAGCAGTCTTTGCTACTGAAGCCGAAGATTGCGAATTAGAGATGAATTTTGCAGGCCATCTTTTCAACCTCTTGATAGGTCCATCGAAGCCCGAGCTCCCACTGAGCGATCTCTTGGTCCCAGCCGAATTCTGAGCCGTTGGTTCTGCCGAAACATGGGAAGGCATTTTGATGACGTGATTAATAGTTTTAAGAATATAGAGCCGACTCTTGGAATTGTATTGTGGTATGTCTGTTGGTTGAGGTTGAGAGATTATGGTCCGAAGTAACGTAATGCAGGCAATATTGAGCGGCATTCAGATTTACGCGATACGCGATTATATCGACTACGCACATTTCGTCCAAATGTGATGAATCAACCATGGTCGGCGGTGAAGACGTGAATTTGGATGGATAAATAAGAGGCGGTGGACAATTGCAGTTCTCCTCACAAGGCTCTGCGATGACCGGCATTAGCATGGCTGATTTGTATATTGACTATTGGTCCAAACAAGGTCCCGGTGGCTTGGTTGCAGTAGATTGCTGCATGTTGCATCAATGGTGATGTCCATGAACCAATGAGACAGGCAGATGCAGCACATACATGCTTGCACACGACCAACATGCAGTTGCATTCTGCTGCGGCTGTGCGTACATGCAGACAATTATCGGTGAGGCTGGGCGGGCGCGGCCTACAACAGAACGCCTTATTTCCTTGAAGCTATTACATCTTGGGTATGAGATATATAATCTTACCCAATACCTGGTTTCATGAGCTCAAATGTCTCGCCCTTACAAGTCGCCGACAAAAGCGCCTCGAGGCATAGACGAAACTCCAATGTTCCAACCGAAAAAATAAATAAATAAAAAAACATCCATGAATCAATAATAATTGCAAAAAGCATAATATAGAGAATGACATATGTCTCTTCTCACTACGGAGTATACACACATACATACATATGTATACATGTGCTTTACGTGCATCTTCCTGTATATATATATGTCATTTTGCATGATGGAGAGGCTTACTGGAATTGCAGAAGATCCCCTTTTAAGTTCTGAGCTATTTTTGTATCTTTGTGGTCAATATGGAACTTGACACTCTGAGCTCCTCCAAAACAACATCTCTCAATGATGCTATTATGGCTCTTTGCAATGTAGCCGAACCTGTCAAGTCTCAGTTTGTTACTTTTCGCCGATTCTACCACGAGATGACACACACTGATGAGCAAACTGGCGACATTTCGGTCTACAGTGGCAATCCAGGACTGGCATCTCACACCGCTGTCCTTCGGGCCGTTGATATACTAAAGTCTCTCTGCAATGAAGCATCGGGTTAGAAGCGTTTCGACAGGCTGCTTTTCCGGATTGTCTCCCTAAAGAGATGAAAGCGGCGGCAAGAATCACCGCCCGATTAGCTTTCATGATTGACCCGTCCTCAAGAGATATCTACTCCATGCTATACAGAATCGAGAATGAGGATGCGTACCCTGTCAAGTGGTTGCCAAACCAGACGTTTATCCAGTTTTTTCACGCTGCTTTTCCAACCGATTCAGAGGATTGTTGGTATAGTAACAAGAAATGCAAGGATTTGACAGCATGGAGTTTGAGAAAGAGATTGGGCATCGTGATCATTCCTACCAATGACCTAGCCGAACATCTCGTATACAACCCAAAGAGGAAGACATTGGCGGTTTTTCACCAAGTCGAGTACCTCAAGGCCCAAGTGCGATATACCGCGGACAGGAGCTTGGAAGAGAGCATAGAGATGAGTTTTGCCAAGTTTGACACGTCAATCTCTCTTGCAGGAATCTATGCAAACGCTAATTCGTAACCAGCGGGACTCTTCCTCCTCAGCTTCTTTTCGAGACCCTGTACACAATTTACGAAATTCTGTTCCCATACGTAACGGACGATGAGTCGGATGCGTTGGCAAGGGAGCTTACTTCAACGAATGGGTTGGATAATGCGTCCGACTCTGCCTTTGATGCAAATCTCATGGTATGGGACGGCTTGTTTCGCACGGGCCAGTCTTCAAGTTGCTTCAAGCTTGTATACTGGACAAAGAGGCTGAGGAATCTGCAAGCAGCCGTGCATCACCCTCCACCATCAAACATGGTCGTGTCGTGGGTCGAGAGGCACACATCGGAGAGAACCGCACTTACAGTGGCCCTCATTGGTCTTTTTCTTACGGCCTTGTTTGGGCTGCTCAGCTTTCTGGTAGGAATTGCCCAGCTCGTGGTTTCTCTAGAACAAAACAAACTCGGTTCATAGCTTTAGGTGTTAATCATGCTCTTGTACGCTCAACTACATGTATCCATCAGCGTTTCTATCATCATCTCGTCTTACATCTTCTGATGCTATACGTGATTGAAGAACGTGCCGTCAACATCAACGGCATATCGATTGACCACTCCTACAGATGGCAAATGAAGCCAAGCTCACTGAAGAGCCTGGAACTACTATGGATTAAGTGTTTAATCACGTTCCTGGCAACTCCACAGGCTCATTTCAATGTGAATCCTCCCGGGATTATCGGGCTGATTGGCTCCATTTCAGTGAATACAAGCTGCCACCGCCTACCGAAAGCAGCAGGCGGGGGGGGTACTGCGTCGACGACGTGGAGCTACCGCTGATACGAGCTTTGCGATTAGTCTTGGGCCGGAGGAACTGCATGACCCGCGCAGTTGGCATGTGATCAAGTCACTTCTCAGGCGGTCTCACAGTTGCATTAGACGGAATCGCATACTCGCGAATGGGTAAATCGTCACAAGAGTAAATGTAGAGATGGATTGCCTTTTTCAGTACCTAGTCCAGTAGAGAAACCACCAGTTGAAGTCATTCGTTGAACCACTGAGAAGGTACATCAGATGCTAAGTACCGGAACAAGTACCCTCCAGCAATATGTCCGCCCAATCCGCCGCCGCTTTCAGTCACCGCCCAGCATTGCATGTCCACTACCAGCAACGTCCGTCACCAAACCCAACACCAATCACATCCCATCCTATCCGGTCCATGCCAGACACTCACCATTTCCTGTAGCCACTTTACATTCTGCCACGGCGGACGACCACTTTTTTCGTCTGGTCGCACGACTCACGGGCTCTGGAAAACCCCGAAGCTCCCGCTAAAGCCTCCCAGCAGCCTGGCTTTGGGCCTAGGCCTAGCCCCAGGGCTGAAGGAATCCGCCGTGGTTGGGCCAATAGCGCAGGACAGCTCCAGCCAGGCAGACGCAAGGGAGCGAATAAGCAGCCGCAACACCTGCGTCATCATGTGCCGTCTCGAGCTGGGCCAAACCTTCACCTTACACCGTCTGACCTCGACTCGACTCAAAGCGGACAAGCGAACAAGCAACGGTCGTGTGTGTCTCGAGGGCGCCTGAACCGCTGTCCGTTGGCCTGCTGTTCTTGTCCTGCATCTGACCAGCCTGCCCTGACCTGCCCTGACTGGCCGTTTGCTCTAGCCCGCCTTGATCGAGGCTGTCGGCAGTCCACGTCCACGTCTGTGGCATTATCCCATCAGGAAAGGCGTTGCCTGGCCGGCTGAGCTGCCTGCCTGACCTGGCCCAATAGCTGCTGCGAGGCGAGCCTTCACCACCGGGAAGCCACATCACCGCCTCTCTTCTGGCCTTGTCCTTAATCTGCCTTGGGGCTCATGCCAGACTGCCATCTTGATCCATCTTTACACCTTGAACCAGCTCATCCATCTATATATCCCTAGACGCTACGCTTATGGCGGTTGATACCGAGGGGTCCGACATCAACATTCCTGCTCGCGCAGCTGCCATGGGACTCACCCAGACGCCCGGAAAAGGCGCTGCAAGCCACGATGTCCATCCGTCGGGCAAGCGGCCTCATGGCCGAGGAGTGCAGATGCTACGAGGTCTGGCTCTCGCTGTGTACTTTTTAATCTGCTGTGTGACGTACGTGTGCGATTCGCTCGCTAGTCATCATGACATGAGTTTGGACAGGACCAACGCTTACGAGAATGCAGTATTGTCGCTTCGCAAGTCCTGGGGTGTTGGCTGTATTTCGTGAACCGCGAGATATACTATGATTACATGGCCATGACCAAGCGGTGGTTTGCCATAGTCGTAACTTGGATGACGCAGATTTGGGGCCCGGTAACGATCCGAATCAGCGGCGATGAGTCAGTAGCGGGCGAGATCCGTCCCACAGAAGGTGGCGGAGTGCAGTTCAACTTTCCCGAGCGTTTGGTGATGATTGCAAACCACCAGGTAAGACGATTAACCACTCTCATATGCAATCTCATTCCTGCGAGGACGCTTTGGTTCCAACCTGGTTTTCCCAGACACTGCTTTCGACATTGAGCTGACGACCTTTGACAGATTTATACCGACTGGTTGTACCTCTGGTGGGTTGGCTACGTCAACCGAGCTTCGGCGCACGGCCACATTTACATCATTCTGAAGCAGTCGTTGCAGTATATCCCCATCATCGGCTGGGGCATGACGTTTTACAGCTTCATCTTCATGTCTCGGAAAATGGCAACAGACCAGCCTCGGCTTGCCTATCGGTTGAAGAAGCTGAAGCAGACCAGGACCGATCCCAGTGGGAAAGAGTATCGCATACCCATGTGGCTGCTGTTGTTCCCTGAAGGCACCAACATTTCCGGAAACGGTCGACGAAAGTCTGCCAGTTGGGCGGAAAAGAAAGGGTGGAAAGATCCCGAGCACGTGCTGCTCCCTCGTAGCACTGGCAGCTTCTTTTGTCTCAACGAACTCAGAGGAACGGTAGAATATGTCTACGACTGCACAGTGGCGTATGAAGGTGTTGGGTGAGTGTCCCGAGACGCCTTGATCCAAGTGGTATGCCAAAGATGACTGACCAGTAATACCTAGGCGAGGCAAATATGGCGAAAACATCTTTACGCTCTCTAGCACCTACCTCCAGGGCCGGCCACCCAAGTCGGTCAACTTTTACTGGCGACGATTCAAGCTTTCAGACATACCGCTCGACGACGCAGACGAATTCGATGCCTGGCTGCGTGCAGAGTGGTACAAGAAGGACGCATTGATGGAACAATACCTGACCACGGGACGATTCCCCACCATGGCCGGATCCAAGATGGACTTTATCGAGACCAAGGTCCAAACCAAGACTCCATTGGAGATTCTGCAGGTTTTCTCCGTTGTTGGCATTGCTGGTCTCGTCTGGCACAATTTGCAGCGATTTGGCGGTGCGGTCGGCAGAAGGTTCGGCTTCTTTGTGTAGAGTCAAGGGTTGTCAAGTTGACGTTGTCGAATGGAGAATGGCCTTTTTTTTTCCATTGGCGCCTCACCTTTTCAGCTTTTTCCTAAGCGTTTTGGCGATATTTGTGGTTTTCATTAGCGCTAGTATGGTATGCTTTCTGGCATGGATTTAGTATTTTCTTTCTTGGATAACCAATGGGGCAGGATGATGAAGACGGCGAATACAGAAGATACTCAGCGGACTTTTGGGCGTCTTGTGCGGGAGCGGAGTTTTGAGGAGGGAGTTTGCCTTGGGTGAAGCATGAGTTACCGAGGCATCGCGCATCGCGTACCATGGTGAACGGAAGGAATCGGGTTTGACTGGGCTTGGCTTGTTTGGCTTGGGTTGATTGGATTGTATTGGATTTAGCACTACTTTCGAGGTGGCAATAGTAGATCATGAAGCGTTCTTCATTGGACAGTTTGCTGCTCAATCTGTTGATGCCTGGGAAAGAAGATACCGGGATGGGGGGACAAAGAAACGAACGGAGCAAGTCGAACGATGAGGCGCCGCGTCACCAAGCCTCGAAACGCCAGCTCGACCGAATCGCGGATGCAGATGATGATGGTGTAGAAGAGAACTGGTGACTGGATGCCAAGGATAAATAGTCGCAAGCCCGGACTGGCCGGAAAGACGAGAACCCTTGCGAAGAAGGAATACCAGCAGGTGAGCAGCGAATCGGGGAATTTCTGGTCCGTCTCTTGCTAATGTCGGCGTTGGCTACCATCTCGCATGCAAAAGTCTAGAGGATATCCTGCTTGGAGCTGAAAACCAAGAGCGTGTCGTTGTTGAAATGAGCTTAGCTCTGGGGAAGGGCGGGTAGATGAACCGGGGGGGGAGATGGCGAGCCTCGGCATCTTCGAGGCCAGAAACGCGTATAATTGGTCGAAACGAGAAGAAGAGGAGAAGATGGGAGGGGAGGAGAATGTGGCGTTTTTGGAACCTGGGGAAGAGTGGATAGAGGCCGGGAGTTTGTTGTTGCTTTCGGGCGTGTGGAATGAAGGGCCATGAAGATTGTGGGTGTGTACTGACTCTTGGAGTTTCTCACAGGGCGGTGATGGTCATGGTGATCAAGATGATGGTTGGGGAAACTGACGTTGCAGCACAGATGCCAAAATGCAAACATCCGGTACAACACGGCATCTCCATCTGGGTGATGCATCAACCGACTCCTTCGCTTCTTGGTGCTACACCACACCACACACAGAATCCGCCCGAGCCTTGATGCACCCCGACATGGAGCGTTGCGCATGAATCGCCCAATCCGACCTAGAGCAGCAAGACCTAGATGGAGGAGCATCGCCACTTTTGCTGTTGCGATATACACGGGGCTAGCCATTTAAGCTACGCAGCTAGGGTGGCTAGAGTCTTGTCTAGCCTGCGTCTTCCCCGCGGATGGCCAACTTCCAAATATGGGGATGATGGCCGGGGTTGTGGCACGCGAGATGTTGTCGTTTGCCTGATGGTACGAGTACAACGGCATGATGATGGAGAGTGATTCATGAGGGACGGCTTACCGTGTGTGTTTCCTGCACGCTTATCTTGCGGTGAATCTATTTCCGAGAACCGGGGTTTCACACCGCAAAAGACGGGGGACCTGTATTCCCGCTGGACGAAGCAACCCCCGTCGGCCATTACCTGTCAAGTCAGCATTGAATGTCTCAACCAGGATATCAAATCTCACATTTCGCTCACTCCGCATCATGCGTGCCCAAGCGTTGCCCAGCTTCTCCCAGCCGCATCATGGACCAACATTTCCCCCGAACGAAGCCTGGTTGAGCACCCTGGTATAAGCATAAAATAGGCTACTGTTAGGTAGGCCCAGAGCGGCCCAGAATCCGGACCCTCACAGTCAAGAGTTTAAACAAGGGCGGACCCCACTTGGAAAAAAGTCTGGGGAGAAGGAGTCCGGCTCTTTTTTGTTTTTCTTGGCGAGAGGCCGGGATGTGGCATGGCTTGCGAGGGGGGGGGGATTCGATGTTCTGGCTGTGTGATGTGTGTTGTTACTACTGGACTGGACTGGACTGGAGGGGGTGAGGGAATTGGGTTACGTTGGTTTGCTCGCCACATGGGTGGACATGGATGAGATGGGCTGGACGATGGTGCTTGGTATGGGAGGAAACTAGCAGTATTGGTCTTTGATGTGGATGGTTTGTCCGCGTGGGATTTCATTCCTTGGCCGCGAGATGCGGAAGAGACCGCCGAGTTGCTGGGGGGGGGGGGAACATCTTGGCGACGCATCTGCCTCTTGTGTGTATATATATGCTTGTACATGGGTCTCCCTGCCGATCCCCCTTTTCGCGTTGTCTCTCCATGTCTCTCGGGCGCGGGAACACAAGCACCTTTCAACGATCCACCTCGTTATTTATTTTTCTTCTCATTACTTTTCTCGTGTCTGTGGACTTTGACGGCTTCTCTTTCACAACTTGTGCGTGAGGAGAACTAGACGCAATGGACAAGTCCGAGAAGCACGAGTTCGAGGACGTCGGCGTCGATCCGATGCGCGACTCGGAGAGCAATGCCAAGCCCATGACGCTTCAAGACAGCCAAGACGACTTTGGCTTCACACCCGAGGAGCAGCGCAAGATTCTGTGGAAGGTCGACAGGCGCCTGGTCGTCACCGTGGGAGCCATGTATTGGTAAGATTCGATCCCAACCGACCATAAGGGCTCTGTGTTGACGCGTCCCAAGTGTCTCGCTCATGGACCGCACCAATCTTTCCGCCGCGAACATTGCAGGTATGTGCACTCTTTCAAAGTCGAAATCCGCACGCTGATTCCCCCTTAGGTATGGGTGTTGAGCTGAAGCTCATCAACAACCGCTATGTAAGTCGCCCTTTGACACCACGCCTCACAAAAAGCAAACCACTCACAAACGCGCTAGAATATTGCCAATCTCGTCTTCTTCACCACATACATTGTGTTCCAACCTCCGTCCACCATCCTCATCCGCAAAGTCGGGCCTCGTCTGCACCTCGCCTTCATCACGCTGCTCTGGGGCGCCATCATGATCGGCATGGGCTTCGTCAAGAACTTTCCGCAGCTGGCAGCCATGAGGACAGTCTTGGGCGTCCTCGAGGCCGGCTTCTTCCCCTCTTGTGTCTACCTTTTGTCTACGTGGTACACCAGGTACGAGGTTGGCAAGCGGTATTCCATGTTTTATCTCCTCGGCTGCGTGGCCTCGGCCTTTGCCGGCATTCTCGCCTACGGTGTAAGTCGTATTCATATTATGTATATATGCGCAAAAATGCTCACAACGTCCACAGCTTATGCAACTCAACGGCCGCGAGGGCCTTACCGGCTGGCGCTGGATCTTCATCATCGAAGGCACCCTCACCTGCGCCCTGGGCATCGCCGGCTACTGGCTCCTCGTCGACTTCCCCGACTCGAAGCGTCTGACGTGGAATTTCCTCGGCCAGCGTGAGCTCGACTGGATCGTCCATCGCATCCAGCGTGACCGAGGCGACTCAAAGATCCCAGAGTTCAATCTGCGAAAGTTCCTTGCCGCTGGAGCCGATTGGAAAATCTGGGCATATGCTCTCATTTTTGGATTTTCAACCACAATCACCTATTCTTTGGCCTTTACCCTCCCTCTGATCTTGAGACAAAGTCTCAACTTCTCCGTCGGAGCGTCCCAGTGTCTCGTTGCCCCCCCGTATGTGTTGGCAGGCATTGTCATGTTCTCGGGTGCGTGGGTGGGCGATAAGCTGCGGCTCCGTGGCCCCATTGTCATCTTCAACATGGTGCTCTGCCTCATCGGACTGCCCATTATGGGCTGGGCTCCGAGTCCCGGTGTTCGTTATTTCGGCGTCTTCCTCGTCACGGCCGGTGCCAATGCCAATATTCCCGCCGCCATGTCGCTGCAGGCCAACAACGTGCGTGGGCAGTGGAAGCGTGCCTTTTGCAGTGCGACGCTCGTTGGGTTCGGCGGCATCGGCGGCATTGCTGGCAGTTTGGTCTTTCGCGAGCAAGATGCATTGACCGGCTATAAGCCAGGCCTATATGCCTCTATTGCTTGTGCTTTACTAAATATCATCCTCGTTCTCTTGCTCGATCTTGGCTTTTGGAGGGCGAATAGCAAAGCAGACAAGGAAGGTCTTTTGCTTGAAGCTCACGATGTAAGTGACACACCCCCCGCTTTGACATGTGACAGTAACTGATGCAACGATGAATAGGACGATGCTACGCCTGGTTTCAGATACACGTACTGATGAATTTGGAGGCATGTGGGTGAATCGAGGTTTTACGTGTATACGACCAATCATGGTAGCAAATACGTTGTGATGCTGCGTATAATAATTCTTTCTTTTAAAACGACAATGATCATAATCATGATGTAAATTGTATCTTTATACACCACTATGCTCTCTTAGATGTATGACATAGATTGGTTGGACTTGTCGTTGACGGGCTATACCTCGAACTCTATGCACATGTACGTGACATGACTATTCGTCGCCGGATAAACCACCACACAACCGATTGAAGTAAAGAATAAACCTGTTCAAGTTGATTGAGTATCTGGTCTGTCGAATTTGCGTGGGCACAGCCCATGCTGGAGAGGATCATGTCTCTTGCCGCCCTTCCTCACCTTGGTAATGGATCCCCTTGCTGTTTAAAAGCGTGTTATTCGACATCGTACCATGCAAAGAGTTCCAAAAGTAGATTCGCTTCCCTCAACAGATCATTTGGAAATTGCAAAGCGAGGATATGGAGCTTGTAGCCCTTCCCATCTAATCAACATCCAACTGTGAATAAATGTGACTGCGTAATGGTAGATTACATGGGACGTAAATACCCAAATTCGACCCCTTTTGGTGCTGCCATCATACCCTCTGTATCTCTCTCAGACCGACATATTGAACAGGTAATCTTCTCGCCCCGGTTGCCTTTCATTCTCTTTTCCTTTATCCCTCCTGGTCCTCCCTCTCACCTGTGCGTGAACCACCAAACTCGACGCAATCGATGACAAGCCCTCTCCATGTTGCGGCGCTTCGCTGCCTGTCCCCGAAAACGTCCTCGGAGTGATGCTCGCATGCTCTGAGAGGCCCCGATTGCGCACACTGCTGCCCTGCTGCGAGTTGAACAAGACTCTTCGTGCTGGCGTCTTCAAAGGCTTCGAGCGCCGTCTCCCGTCATCGCGAGAGCTTCCGCTGGCTTGGTTGGGCGGAGGTTGTCTCTTGGTGCGTGTAGTCGGCGCATTGTCGCTTCGGCGCAGGAATTTCTGAGGAATGCCAAACATGGCAGCGGTACGCCTGGGAGCCTCATCCTCAAACGGCCCGGTAACGGATCGTTCAAACGTGTAATATCGTTCGGCTGGAGAATCCTCCCGGGTGGCATTACGTTCAAAGATTATGCTAAAGACTGTATATGTGAGGCATGCTAGGATGCCAATGGAGATGAGGAGACATATGAAGAAGATGATTGGCCATGAGTGGTGAGGGAGCATTTTGGTGATTTCGAGGACATTTATGAGGGTTATTGGGCTTCTTTGTGGGCTGTCTAAGAGAGTCGAGCTATATAGAGGTATCGTATATATCTCAATCACTGCCGTATGTGTAAAGAAGAACAAATACATGTACATCATCACAAGTCAGTTGTTTGTCGTCACACAACTCATCTCATCAGGTGGTGAATCACTCGCATCGTCAGCCTCAATCACAATGAGTGAAGGAGTAGTTGTTGCAACACTAGTTTCGCGACTCTTTACTACCAACGTCGGCTTGATTAAATGTTTTATTAGTTGACAGCTGAATAAATGCTCTTGGAAAAGAAAACTTCCAACAGGAACTGATGATTGAGGTTTGACGACCTCTTTTGCCTTGTAGCTAAATTACTTCCCAACAAGAGAATCCTCCCAACACCCCAATGGAATATTGCTCCCCTAGTGAAACGCCATAGATATCCGCATGATGCAAATCCATACTGATGGATCCGTCGTTTAATATATACCTAAAGCTCAACGAAGCTGCCCGGAATCACCACCCATGGCTTCTATTCACAGCAGCCAGTTTGTCTGCGCTCCATCATTGTTTGCTGCGTTTTCCATGTTTACGCGGCGTTTCTTCCAGCACCGTTCGTCATTCTCTTCAAAGGAGCGGCGAATGAAGCTCACATCAGTCGCGATTGCTGCTTGGCGTTCGAGCAGTTCCTTGCTGACCTCTTTGTACGCCCACGCTTTCCACTTCTCCTCCATTCCCATAATGTACTGCCGGATCATGGCTGTCCCATGATGAAGCTTGTAGCGAGCCGCGATGGATGTGACGTTTTCGTTGTGTAATTGTTCCAGCTCGCTGATGACGGCGTAGATTGGCTCCGCGGCTGGCCGACCCTGTACCACTTGAGTCTCTCCCCATTCGTACGTCTCGAGGTCTTGAGTAGCCTCTCTCACCCATACCTCGACCTCCTGCTTCCCTGCTTGTCTGCTCCACATCTTTAGCCATTCCTTGACTGCCGGGGGCAGCACGATCACAATCTCCTTGGTTAGGGCCGCCGCACACTCGTCGTTTGCAGTCGTTGACCACAACTCCCTCGTGATCTTGACCATGTGGGGGGCAACCAGATCTACCGCTTGTTCCCTGGTAATCTTCTTTGTCGTCGTGATTGTCACAGGCGGTAATGGCATTTGGGATTTGAGTACTATGCCAGCCTGACTCTTTGTATCCTCCATCTCAAAAGGCCTGTGCAGGGTTGGCTGGGACAATCCCATCCCGCCGAAGCCGCCAGGAGTTTCAGCCTTGACTGCCTTGGGCTTCCAGTTTGGTAAGGCGTGCTTGGTTCGTGTGATTTTGTTTCCTCGCCCGTTAAAGTGCTTGACTGACGCGTGTGCAAACTCAAAGACCTTGTACCTCATCATGAGGAAAGTAATCTCGTCCACGCCACCCGTCTTCACTTTGCGGAGTCCCTTGACAACAATCGAGGCCACCACACTTGTAGCAGGCAAGATGTGGTATTTCCCGTGTAGCTCTGAAAGGTGTGCCATGTCCCGTATCTTCACTATGACGTCTCGGTAACCGCCCCATCGGCTCCAAGCTGGTGCTTGGAGAGCATGCGAGATTAGGCATTTGCGGATGCATGCTTCGAAGCAGTCTGGATAGTCTTCGGGCCGTAGACGCAGAAGCTGAAATGCGCCTTGCACTAGTTGGCGACAGTATTTGCGCTGCTCAACCTCGCTCAGGTTTCGGGTGTCTATGGCGTCGACGCCTTTGTAGTCTTTCTGCAGCGTCTTGTACTCTTCCTGTATTCTCGTCAACTCTCCCTCGTCCCATCCTATCGGAGGGTCCGACACCTCAATCATCGAGTCGTCTTCGTGGTGTTTGGCCATGATCGTTCCGTACTCTGTTTGCTTTGGGGAGTGTAATGTGCATATAAAGTTTGAGTGAGGTTGTGGTGTTGGTGTTGGTCAAGGGCCACGAAGTTGGGTCGAGGTATATGATGAGAGAAGAAAAAGAAGAAGAGGGCAGAAACGAGTCCTCATTTTTATAGCGAAAAGAAAACAGCCGAACAAAAAAAGGTACCCAAACAGCGCGCAGCTGGCAAACAATTCACGTGCTCATCAGCTACTGTAAGTGGTGTACAGTTGTCAAGTTCTGGGCGGTAGTTTCCTCACCAGCTTTACGTTTTTTTTTTTTTCACAGGAAGTGCCATTTCCTAAACATAAAGCAGTTGTTTCGCATCCCAATTTTGCTATTCAGTACCTCGTATCTCAAATTCAAAGGTGCCAGATATATAGCGACAGTACTAGATAATAGAGGAAAGTAGCGATAGTAGCAGAAAATAATTAAATGTAAGTGATGGTAGCAGATCCATTTGGGGAGTTGTGAATTGAAGAGTTTTCTTCGCATGTAGCAAGTTACCCGATACTGCCATGAAGAGAAAAAGAATCCCAATGTTTAGTCCTCACGGCCACAACGAGTGATGCTATGGAAGAAAGGTTGTCGAGCGAAATGTAGTGCAAGAGCATGGAGGAGCTGTTTAAACTAGCATTTAAGAATGAATCTCTATTATCGAGAAGCAGCGGTAGAATGCAGCACTATAGATGAGACTCTCAAGGATTCGTCTGCTTGGTGGCTTTATCTACCTAGGTGTTAGTTGTTGTCATCATCTCATTACAATCGGCGTCTTTGTGCCATGAGTTGACTTGTCCTCCCTGCATCTTCACCGATAAGCGCCGACGGATGATGCCGAGCTGGAGCGACCGTTACAGTGCAGATAGATACGCTTGAACAAACGAGATGAGATGCTGATGCCGATATCGATGCTCAACATGACCTAGGCCCAAAACTCCATCTCCAGCTAGAAGCTGACACAGTGTCTCGCGCACCGTGACGTGACATACCCACGTGGACCTTGGCAACACAAACCCCATTCGTCAAAGCGAGTCTTGGCCGTCAAAAAGTTCTTTCAAGGGAGGCAGGTAAGAAAAAAGCGTTCAAACCCACAAAGTCTCGGTGAGCAAAAGGACGTGGCGGGCGAGAGTCGAGCGCGTATAAAAAAACCATTGAAAGCGAGCGTCCGTCGTCCTGCGCCTTTATCGATACTGTCTGCTTTTTGGGTATTGATTGACTGCTTGCGGTTCTGCGGCCAGGCTTCACTCGGTCGTTGCTACACAAAGAATCCAGTCGGTGAGGGCAGCATCTCATCTCGAGAGGCAAGGAAAAGCCATCATGAAGGCCTCGGTCGTGCTGTCGGCTCTCGCGGGCTGTGCGCTGGCAGACGATGTGCTGTACAGCAGGCGGCTGCTCAAGCGAGGCATTGACGATGAAGGCCACTACAACATGTGTAAGGCCTCTCTTTTCTTCTCTACTCGCTCATCTCATCTGGATCCATCTATTATGCTGACTCACCGTTCAACAGCCTTCTTCCACGTCAACGACGTCCATGCTCATCTTGACCAGTTCGTCAAGGCCGGCACAGACTGCGTCGACCCTTCCAAGGGATGCTTCGGCGGCTACGCTCGCATCAAGACCAAAGTCACCGAGCTGCGCGCCCAGCACCCAGACCATCTGTGGCTGAATGCCGGCGACGAGTTCCAGGGCACGCTGTTCTACACATTCTACGGCGGAGAGAAGATTGCCGAGACGATCAACGACCTCAAGTTCGACGCCATGACGCTGGGCAACCACGAGTGGGACGGCGGCGATGAGAAGCTGGGCTTGTTTCTGAAGAACCTGACGTTTCCCGTTGTTTCCTGCAATGTGAAGAGCGAGTACACCGATCTCAAGGCGACGATTAAGAATTATCACATCTTTGAAGAGCACGGGCTGGCCGTTATCGGGGCAACGACGCCGACGACTCCGACGATTTCGCACGTTGGCGAGCTGACTACTTTCCTCGACCCAGTGGAAGAGGTTCAAAAGGCCATTTGGGAGATTCGCAACACAACCGACATCAAGCGCATCGTCGCCTTGACGCACATTGGCTACGACATTGACCAGCAGCTTGCGGCTCAGACCGAAGGCCTGTCCCTCATCATCGGCGGCCACAGCCACACGCTGCTGGGAGACATGGAGGGTGCGCAGGGCAAGTATCCGACGATTGTCAATGATCTGGCCGGCAACGAGGTCTTTATCGTGACATCGTGGAGATGGGGAGAAAATCTGGGGTCAATCTCGGTTACCTTTGACGAGGACGGAAAAGCTCTTGCATATCAAGGCGCCCCGATCCACATGGACAACACGACGAAGCTGGAGCCTGATCTCCAGGCCAAAGTCACCGCGTGGAGAGGCCCCTTTGAGGACTTTGCCAACGAAATCATCGGCACAACAGAGAACACTCTCGACCAGACCGCCTGCCAGAGCGGCGACTGTCTCCTCGGCCAGGTCATGGCTGATGCCGCGTTCGAGTACCTGTACAATCTCACCACGGACACCCCGGAAGACCAGAGGCCGAGCTTTGCTCTCATCAACGCGGGCGGTGTTCGGGCAACCATTGATGCCGGCAACATCACGCGAGGCCAAGTCATTACGTCGTTTCCCTTTGGCAACGCCGTCACCAAGCTGACCTACTCGGGCGAGGATCTCCTCCAGATCCTCGAAGGCTGCGTATCCCGAGTCAACCAATTCAACAACCAGAAGCTCTCTTCCTGGTTCCAAATCTCGCACAACCTCAACGTCAGGTATAACCCGTCGAATCCTCCTGGGTTCATGCTCATGGACGCAAAGATCTCGGGACAGAGAATCGACCCGGAGAAGGAATACGTCATTGTCACGGTGGATTTCGTTGCCACTGGCGGAGACAACATCTTGCCCAAGAGTAGTGATTTCGTGGTGTTGGATACGCTGGATGAGGTGCTGGTGGATTACATCAAAGCAAAGACTCCGTTGACGAATGCGCTGGAGAAGAGAGTGGTAAAGGTTGGAAAATGCACAGACAAGGCACAGAAGGTCTTTTCAGCTTAAACTTGGAGTAGATTGCATGTGTTATAGATTTTCTTTTACAGACACCGTGGATATGAGACTTTTGTAACGAGGAGGACTCAAACAAGTGAATTTGGGAGAATTGTGAGTGCCAGCGAAATAACAACCTAAAACGAAACGAGCATGAAGTGAAGAAAGATGGCGCAAATAACAAACCGAAATATTAAATCCCCATGCACTGACTCTCAGATTACTCGCTGCTTCGTCCGTTTATTGCTAGATACCACTCAACAGAGGCATCTTGATCCTTCTCACTCATTAGCGGGGACCAACCTTTGGCAAAGGCCTCCTCTGGTTCAGCAATTGAGACTGGTTCAGTAGAACCTCGTCCGTATCACTGTGGTATCCTGGAGATTCAGCAATTGGGATCGGCTCGGCGCTGTCAGAGGCCAATGGAGTCTGAGAAACAGAGTCATCATGAATCCTAAGTGGGGATGAATACTATTTCTTTGCCTATCCCTGCAGACGACATGTCTATTAAATTTGCCCACATCTACCAGACCCATTAGCATCTACTAGATCTCTCCACATCAGCTGGATCCATTATTAATATAAACTATTCTGCTCAAGCAGTCGCCATGGGGTATCCATCTTTGTGAGGACTCCAGAAAAACATATCAAGATATTGGGCGAATATGCAGAGAAACTAATTGGCCTAATACCGAGGAGGCAAACATCATTGTTCATGTCGAGAAATAGGTCCAAATCGTCAGTGAAACGACACAATCCAATCCAACCAAGGTCGCCATATTCTCAGTGGAGAATGCAGTCATATCGGAGTTGTATTGCTTATAATCACCTCAAATTACGAGACAGTATCGTCTAGGGCTCCGGATGGAACGTTGCTCGCATCGTGACCATGGATCTTACCAGCTCAAAATCGACCCCAATCGTTGCACGGGATCCCATACACACAAAACACAATCATGACTACCTGTAACCAACGATAGCCAGGGCGACCTTGGTCTCTACACACATAAAAAAAACTCAGTAATGACTAATACAAAGCAGTAAACACAAAATTTGCCATCTTTGCCATTTCCTTTGCAAACTTTAAGTATTCAATTCAATGTATAAACGTGGCCTTAAAGATAAATCCATACAGGCATTCCGTTCGCCTTCATGACGCTTCCCAGCGCGCCACGGCACCTAGGCGTGGAGTATTCTTGACACGCTGAGGAAGCCAATAATCCCAAAATGCATAGTAAAATATGCATTTCCTCATTGATTGGCGTGTTTACCCCTCGGTCCTGGTACTTTTGGCGCAAATACTGATGCTACCTACTAGATAGGCAACTCTATTTAGCCTTTTAGGGGTCGTGAAAAGGCCGAATTGCTGGCCTCAGCCCCAATATGCGGAGAACACGAACAAGGATCACAGCTCCCTGGAAAATAGTGCAAGCTGGGGGTATTCATCATGTGCTGAAGGCCCGGATTGACGGCCATATATCCGGGGTTGTGTCCACTGGCCTTATCCCTGGAACGACGAGATGAAGAGAATATTCTACCTGGAGGTGGATCTGGCAAATATTGGCAGACTCCGAGAACTCCATGGAAAGCGCTGCTTTTGATCACGCGCGAATTGCTTGCAGATCCTTCCGTTGTACTGCCGATTGACGGACTAATGTGTCACCATCGGACCGAAAACATTACAAACTCCTGGTCGTGACGACTTGACAAGCCTCCGTCTCCAGTTCCGTGGAAACAGAGTTCTCCAGAAAGTTTAACGAAAGGAATACAAAAGTACAATGTCTTTCACCTTTGCCATATATAGTACTCGTAAGGAGCCGAACCTTGGAGACATTGATTGTGGGTAGTGCCTTGGTCTCATCTCAAAGCAACATGCCGTCTCCCATGACACGCTTCGGCGCTCTTGTGCTGGTTGCAGCTCTTTTACTGCTTCAGTCACTGGCCACGCCAATCGATTCTTACGACTACATCGTTGTTGGCGCAGGGACAAGTGGACTTCTCCTGGCTAATCGCCTGACCGAAGACGCCAGCCTCAACGTCGCAGTCATTGATCCCGGTGCCGATGAACGCAACAACACAGACGTGGTCAATCCGCTTACATGGCTGACATTGGGCGGGACTTCTGTCGACTGGAGTTATTCGACTGTTCCTCAGGAATACATTGGGGGAAGAGTTCTCAAATTCGACGCGGGTAAGGGGATTGGAGGGACTAGCTTGATAAATGGTATGAATTCACAAAGCCTTTGAATCGAGATGGGGTCAATACTGAGTCAGCTAGGAATGACGTATATTCGCGGAGATCAAGCTCAATTCGATGCCTGGGAAGAGCTCAACCCCGGGTCAGGATGGAATTGGGATACCATGATGCAGTACTACAAGAAGACTGAGCGATTCTTCCCTCCCTCGGCATGGCAGGAGGCTGTTGGCGCACTATACGAAGAGGAATACCACGGATCCTCGGGAGAGATTGCCGTCGGCTTCAGCCCGGCCCTGCTCAACGGCTCTTTCTACGGAGATGCAAAGGCAGCTTGGGCAAATCTCGGGCAATCTCTCGACAAAGATGTGAATAGCGGACGCACGGCTGGATTCGACGTTTGGCCGCAGACTCTGGATCCAGTCAATAACACGCGATGCGACGCCGCCACAGCGTTTTACTGGCCGGTGCAGGATAGACCAAACTTGACGTTGATCAACGGCACAGTTTCCAGGATTCTGTGGAAGACTAACACGAGCACGACACCCGAAGCGTCTGGGGTTGAATACGTGATGCCGAATGGAAAGAACAAGACTGTGAACGCTGCGAGAGAAGTCATCTTGTCCGCAGGTGCCTTACGTACGCCGCTTATTCTCGAGCTCTCCGGTATCGGTAACCCAAAACTTTTGGAGGAATTGGGCATCGAGACGGTTGTTGATCTACCAGGCGTGGGAGAAAACATGATTGATCAACCCAACATGGCCCTGTCCTACTCGACCAACAGGACGTTCCCGGGATACGCACCATATGCCACATTTGTGAATGCGTCTTCTCTTTTCGGTGACGGCTTTGAAATGGTGTCTTCTGTAACACAGCTGCTCCTACGGCACTGGGCAAAGCAGATTTCCAAGGAGTCACACAGAGCTTTAAACGCCACGGCAGTCGAGGAGATACTTCGAGTCCAATACGAATTAATCTTTGAGAAGGATGTGACCATTGCCGAAATTCTATCTACTGCGAGCGGCACGGGGGCATTTTCAGCGTACTGGCCTACTCTGCCTTTTAGCCGGGGGAGTGTACACCTCAACTCGACCGACGACATCAACACACCCAAGATTGACCCGAGATTCATGGCGATAGACTTTGACATGGTTGTTCAAGTCGCCATCGGACGCCTTTCCGCATCGTTCTGGAACTCCTCGGCCATATCCGCCAGTATTGAGACTGAGCCGCAGCAGGGAACCCTTTCGGCAGACGCTTCATGGAACCAATGGAAGAACTTTACAGACAGTAACCTGATATCAAACTCGCACCCCATTGGGACCGCGGCGATGCTTCCGAGAGAACTTGATGGAGTTGTCGATCCGCAGCTCCGCGTATATGGCACGAAAAATGTGCGGGTGGTGGATGCTTCTGTGATACCGTTGCAGATCAGCGGACACCTTACTGCTACGCTGTATGCCATTGCGGAGAGGGTAGTGACGGAATTCATAGCCCCAGCTCGATATGCTGTGTGATGCGAGACGTTGCAGTGATGTGGGGATGTAATGGTGTTGCAAGAAATTTGTCTTGTCAGTTGAGTCTTTACATGAGTCTTTTAGAGGATCAATTAATGAATGCTTCACTGCTTCAAACAACTTTTTACAATTTATGGAACAAACATTTCGTCACTAATAGTCATTGGTCGATTCCGCAGTTCTTGTTCCCTCTTGCTCCTTGCCACCCCGTAACCGCGAAGGAGAGGTCTACATCAAGGCACTGTCTCATGGCCTCTTTGATTCGCCGTCATCATCTTGTCCAACGTGGCTGCAGCAACCTCACCCTGCATGACATGCCCCCTTGTCCGCATCCAAAGGGCAGTCTTGTAAGCGCGACACGGCATCGTCCACGTATCCCAAGCCACGCGATGCCGCGCAACGAATGAAGGCAATGGTCTTCCATCCAACCAGCCGCTATACCCCTCGTGTCAATCAGTTGTCCCTCCAATCTAGTTGCTTTCCGAGTTAGAAGAAGAGCTATAGTCTGACACGTTGAAGGTTAAAATGTTAGTCAGCTGTCGCACCCGTCGTCACGGTTTCTATATGGACCCGTCATCACGGTTTCTATATGGGGATGTCTCACATGGCGCAGCCAATACGCAGCGTCGGGGAAGGCAAGGTCTCCGAAAAAAGGTATAATCGTCTTGGTATAAATGCCCGTCTTGTTCCCCATTCGAAAAAGGGGGGGGGGGGGGGGCTATGTTTGAAAAAGGGAGGCATTTCGATTCTGCTTTTTTTTGAATTGAAGTCATCGCAACGCTGCGCAAGGTTTTCCACAATGGTGAGCCTCGTCGCTACACTTGCTTCGCCGCGGGATTGGCCTGCTAGTGCTCTGGTGCTGGCGGCTACTCTTGTTATTTCGCTTCTTGTTCGTTTGTTGAGGCGGCCTGGCCTCCCTTCGGGTGCGTCTTTTACGGAATGGGGCGTGCCCTTCATCGGCTCCCTCAACTTCTTCACCAAGAGAGGCGATTTCCTACGTGATGGCACGAAACGTAGTCCCAACGGCTACTTTAACTTTTACTATGGCTCGTATCCCATCGTTGCTCTCTCGGGAGAAAAGGCTCGCTCGGCTTATTTTAACGCGAGAGGTCTTGATCTGAACGCTGGGTATGGACTCCTCCCTTGCAAGGTATGCTCGGTAAAAAGAGACTGACCAGGCCGTAGATTCAGGAAACTCTTTTCCGCAGGCCCTGACATTGACCATATGCTTGGCTGTAACATGAGTGCTTACTTCATAGTACTCTTCAAGAAGCTTACCGGCAAGGAACACTTGGTCACTTGTCTTCCCTACCTGAACAAGGACGCCCGCGATGCCTTCTCCGCAGTCGACACGTCGGTTCCCATGGATCCCTTTGTAGTTCTCTATGATTTAATCTACAAATTCACTCACCGCACCGTCGGCTGCCATGACGTTGCCGAGGACCCTGTGCTTCAAGAGAAGACGATGCGGTACTACGAGAAGCTGGACAAGACTGCCGCCATACAGGTCATGTTTCCGTGGCTGCCTACACCCACGAAGCTCAACAAGTTATGGGCGGGGCAAAGTTGCATATGCTGTTTGGGGACATCATACGGGAAAGGAGAAAAAACTGGTCGCAAGGTGGAAGACGTGATGCAGTACCTGATGGACAAGGGAGAGAGCGATTTGCTGTCGTCGGCTGTAAGTGTCTGACTTGATTGTTGAGATAATCCGAGCTGACTTGTTGCTGAATAGTTTATTATTGGCGCATTGTTCGCCGGCTTGATCAATACGGGAGTCCAGTCCGCGTGGATTCTCTGCTATCTCGCTCATGACTCCGATTGGTATGCCAAGGTCAGAGCTGAAGTCGACGCGGCTGTTGAGAAGTATCGGACTTCAGACGACCAGACGCCGGTAGATGTCCTGTCGGGGCTTTCCCTCGAGGCATGGGAGTCTGAGTTCTCATGTATCGATTTCGGAGTGCGGGAGAGCATCCGACTGAACCTCATGGGGGCCTCGATTCGCCAGAATACTTCTGGCAAGGACATCGTGCTAGGTGATACCGGCGTCGTTGTCCCGAATCAAGCTTTTGCGGTGAGTCTATGGCTAAAGGGTGGGAGTAAACGACACTGACATTTGCTAAAAGGTATATCCTGTTTCCGATATCCACATGGACGAGGCGATTTACAAAAATCCCCTCAAATGGGATCCTGCACGATATTTCCCCGAAAGAGGAGAAGATAAGAAACGCCAGCATGGATATATTGGCTGGGGAACTGGACTGCACCCATGTTGTAAGTAGACTCTGGTGCTTATGCCGTTATGATCACACAAGCTAACATTGACACAGTGGGCATGAGAGTAGGCATGAGAAGTGATGATGAATGGACGAAAAAGCTAACGGGTTGATAGATTGCAAAACTGGAACTGTTTGTTTCTACCGCAATGTTCTTCGCCATGTTTGACTTTAAAGCCGTGGACAAGAATGGGAAGCCGGCGACGGGGCCGCTGCCGTCTTATGACAACAATGCTCTGGCGGCGAAGCGCATGGTTAACACGGTCCATTTCAAGTGTGATCGTAGGTTCTAGGTAAGGAGTTTGAAGCGGGATAATGGTCAACATGATGGTGGCGAAGATGGAGAGTGGGTTTCTATATTCCATGTATTGATGCCACAGGGGGAGGAGGGACGCGATGTTTAATCATAGTGCGGTGTATTGTTTTTGGAGAATGAATTGCTTAGGTGTTGAGACTATCTGCTTTCCATCCGTGTGTGTAAGACTTGCTTAGGTGTAGTCTCCGATAGGCATAAGCTCTGCTAGGTGGAAGACTTTTGTTGCATCTCGTGTTCAATCTGTGCGGCGAGTGATGCTGGCGTCTGGGCACCCATATTGCGAGTCCGCTCCTAACCACATCGTTAGCAGCATGTCTCGACATACAAGAGCTCGTCTTAGTTACCACCAAGACTTCCTTGTCGGGACCTTCCAAGGGCATCTTGTTTTGATCTTGTGTTGAAGCGAGTGTCGGGGCGAGGTTCCGCTGCTTTGCGAGGAGGCTCTGAGACGGTGCTAGATGGATAATGAGCATGGATGAGCCGATAATGAAGGAGTATGCTGATCAAGGTTGATGTACATTCTGTTGTGCTCGTGACTGGGCCTGGATAAGTCGGGGGAAGCTGCTGCTGGTAAGCAGATTGGCCTGCTTCGCGATTTGCCATTGTTGATGGGTGGATGGTTTGCTAGATATTGAGCTTGAATCTGATACGACAGTTGGAGTGTAGAAGGCGAAGATGAGGATGAGGATTTGCTGTAAGAGATGCGAAGTTATGTGTTGCTGTAGTGACATATAGAAGCTGCATCTTGCAGTTATTCACCCAACCAAGGTCCCGTGACTTTTAAAGTTCAACATTTTCCTTTTTTAACCTATCAATTAACTAACTGTTTGCATTCAAAGTGATTTTTGTATAGGAGCTGGTCCTTTGGTAGTTTTACAGCGGCACAAGTCAAGTATGTCCCTCGAGAAGATGATAACCATGATTGTTAGTGTTGGCATCTCAGACGCTGTTCCCAGGGGACAATCGCCTTGCCTGGATACCAGATCAAGATGCCGAGATGCACGAATATCAACTTTGTCTCTGGCCACTAACGCAGGTGTAAATAGCCGTGCAAAAGCACTGGATATCACGCGTTTGTATGCCACTGAGGACGCTTGACAGTTGTCAGTGCTTGCTGCTGCGTATCACGTGTAATCAAGTGACTCGTTTTAATCTCAAGATTCATCTTCCATGCCATTTGAGCCTAGTGCCTTTGGCATTTCTGTTTGCTTCACTTTGCCCGTTGCTTTCTCTTCCTCGTCAAACCGTCATCTTCTACACACTAGCAATTGCTTGAACAGCACTCGATTTCTTCATTCCAGGCTGTACAATACGATGAAACCAGCACCATGGACTGGGCTGATGATCCTCCTCCGAAGCCTTGAGATTCGATAACGGCAAGTTTCAGGTTGCGCAAAGTCAGGGGCCTTTTCCTAGGCGTAGCGCCAGCTCCCAGCATGCGATATCCGTCAAACGATTTCCATTCACAAACAACCGCTTGGCTTTATTGACTTGGGTCGTTGAGTATATACTCGCCCCGGTGCCAAACTTGCTATAGCACCGGTTTTTTACGTTCATACAAATCACCCCTGAAAGATACACGAGAACGGTTCATCATGAAACCTGTGATCGCCAGTCCAGCGTCGTTATTGCAGCCGCAATACAGAAGCAAAGCCCGGCTTAAATCCTACGCCAGCAGTCGACATCGCATTACTGCTTCACATCACCTTAGTGTGGCTTCCCGGTTACATCTCGAGCTTTTATAGCCCCTTCATTTTGAGAACGTTTGACGTAAGTGCTCTTCCAGAGACTACCCAAGTGCAGCTCACTCACTCTCTCCTAGTTCATCCTACTGGACCACGCATATCTGCCTGTTCAAGAAACCAGACTCGACCCTCAGAGTACGTTTCTGAGAGTCCAAGCCCACTGCGGTGATAGATGATGGATCCCATCATTAACCATCAAATAGACACAAGAACACCTGAATCGACAGATCGCCGAGGTAGTCGGTTGATTCAAACAAGCTGCAGCTGTGTTGATCTAGAAGCTTCGCCACCACGCACCTCTTTCAGGCGAGGCACTTGGCACTCACTCATGTTCCAGTGCTCTCTCCTATGCACGACAGGAGACGCTCTGCTTAATCAACTGCGATGGAGACGGATACTCCCAGAAGTCGGTCGCCTATTTCATTTCGGTTGCCACATCAGACTGCCGTCGGTACACAGACAAACAGATACCCTGCCAGGATGCAGAATTGTCATGATCAAAGACGCAACTTACCTCTGGCGTGGACAAAGTCACTTTGTCCACGTTCATCTGGACTTGGACGTGTTATTCCAGCCCAGCTTGTCCCCAGTGGACTCGTGGGTTTGGTGGCCGCGACGGCCACCAATATTATTACCTTTTTTTTCACGCGGTGTGTTTCTTGAGTGGTTCTATTATTGACGGGATATTAGAGCAGGCTTTCCGTGGATTTACAATAGGGAGCCAGCCGCAAGACAGATGAATAGGCGCCCTCATCTCCTCTTCTTTGTCGGCCATCAGGTCATGAGCTTCCCTACCCCACGAACCCTAAGTCTCACTATCTGAGTGACTCTTTCAGAGTCCCATGGTCGGTACTTGTAAGTACAGCCACGACTCTAGCACACGTTAACCAAGATATCCATTGCACACGATCACGCGGCTAACCCGGAGTCTCAGGGCTGCGCTGTTCATATCTCCTCGACACAATATGCATGGGCATCTCCCCCCACCGCGATCACCTTTGGGCGCATATATATTAGCAAACGGCTCCCCAAACCACACCGACTCTGGCTCGACATTTGCAGCGAAAGGGGTGGTTACCAGTTCGCATTTTCCCGCTTGACAAACCCCGAAGCCTTGCTATCTGAGCGACGAACTCGAGTTCAATAGTTGAGGTACTTGCATCTTCATACTATGCGAGCCCTGAGCAACGCTGGCACGCAACACCATCATCAAAGGTCTAGCTTGTCCATCTGGACTTGGGGATCTGGTAGCAAATCAGCCGCCTGACATACACTTGAACTCTTTTACTTGTTCGTAAACCACTTTACGTTCGAACCCGCAAACTTCACTTTTTGAGCGAGCCTCATTACTCAAGAGTGAATTGCCCATCGAATTCAAGTCAATTGTTGAGATGGCCATATCTCGCTGACAAATTTTGACACCACCAACCAACTACCTAGAATCTAAAAAGTCGAATTGTTTATATCTGCCCAGCGCAATATGTCATTCTGCCATACACACTGCATACCAGAATCTCTCACACTCATCAGGTGTCATCAGATGGCAAACATGGAGAATCATAAATTCATAATCGGATGCTTGTGCACGGACCACTGAGAACCGAGCAAAAACATCTTCACCCGCGCCTTCTTTCCTCTGCTCTACTCTCTTCCTACTCTTCTCATAGTCCCTCAAATACTACCATGGTGGAAGACAACACCGATCAACCAACACGGCAGCTGATAATTAACCTGCAGCTTCAAGATGCAAATGCACTGATTAAAGGAAAAAACCGCGTGGGCGATCCTCCTCCTGATGCCGAAATCGCAGCGAAGCTTTATGAGCAAGAACTGAAGTCGCTGGAGACGTTTTACGTGGATCATGAACTGAGCAACAGGTTTGCATCATTGTAGGAGAATGATGGCCAGCCTCAGACCGCCGATGAATCTGCACGCACCACACAAGAAGCGCAGGCCGACCCGTTGACTGCAGCTACTGGAACTGTTCGCACTGAAGATGCTCAGCCGGACACCCAGACAGATGAAGCAGACGAAGCCAACCAAGGAGAAGAAGCCGATCAACAGGATGAAGAATTGGCCTTGGCTGACGATGCTACACCCGCTGCTTTTGCCCTTGAGGGAACCGAAGAAGACGGCCAGGTCGAAGAAGACAGTCAATTTGAAGAGGACAGTCAATTTGAAGAGGACAACCAATCCGAAGAAGACAGCCAAGTCAAAGAAGACAGCCAAGTCAAAGAAGACAGCCAAGCCGAAACCCCCAAGGAAGCCGTAGAAGAGCGCTGTATCGCCTGCATGGAAGAAACTCTCCTCGCTGAGACTTTGACGTGTCCTTGCGATCATGTTTACTGCCACAGATGCACGAACGAACTGTTTCGATTGGCCATGCTTGACGAGCATTCTTTTTCCCCTAGCTGTTGTGGCAAGGCAATCTCCCTTGGTGTGTGTCGGGAGATTCTTTCCGCGGAACAAATAAGAGAATACGAGATGAAAGAGTTAGAGTACAGCACGGAGAACAGGACTTACTGTTATTTACCTGGTTGTTCGGCATTCATCCCCCCGTCACTCATTTACGGCAAAGCTGGAACTTGTGGGAAGTGTGAATGCAAGACTTGTATCGGCTGCAAAGGCCCGTCTCACGAAGATGAATGCCCCGACGACGAAGCAACCCAAGACTTATTCCGTATTGCAACCAAGGAGGGCTAGCAGACCTGCTACTCATGCAGTAGGATAGTCGAACTGCGGACGGGATGCAATCATATGAGTATGTCTTCAGCCTTATTTACACATTGCTAACAGCTTGATAGCATGCCTTTGCGGAGCCCAGTTCTGCTACGTTTGTGGCATCCAGTGGAAAGAGTGTAGTTGCGATCAGTGGGATGAAACCCGGTTGCTGGAGCCTGTAGCAGGCCGTGCGAGAGCAAGAGATGAAGTGGAACGCATATGGGGGCTCGTTGGTCAACAAGAGTGCACACATCGAAGATTGTGGGAGAATATTGAAGGGAGATTCCAGTGTGACGAATGTGGAGAGGACCTGCATCGGTTCATATGGAGGTGTCGCGGCTGTCAAGTTCTTCGATGTGTTCGATGTCGACGTGCCCTGAGAGCTACGAACCGGCAGGCGATGCCGTTGACAGGATAAAGGACCATTTCCGAATGCGTCAGGCTAGGTATTATTGGAACTTTGAGTAGTCATTGCTATTACGATGCGGATATAGATGGCAATAGAGAGAATAAAGGGTAGTTTGTTTTCTGCAAGCAAATCATAATCATACATGGCCATTCTCTGGGCTTGAGCTATTCCATGATGAACCTTGTGTGTCGTGCGATTGGCTTGGCTTGTGCTGCATATTACGGCCGCATCCCAAGAAGCACCGACGAGCCACGGTCCAGCTAGAAATGAAAAGTAGCCAATGTTTGGGGTTTCTTCTCCCTTTGGAATTAAGTTTAAGGATCCTTTGAAGATCCAAGGCATCCAGTAAGCAGCTGCATGTAACAACAGGGAGGCGAAGGTTATTCCGACTTCAATTGTTCGTAAGGCTTACAGAGCCATTAGAAAGCGCTGCTAGAGGCTGGGCGGCATTACACATCAGATCCTTCAAGGTTCCCATCTGAGGCAGTGCGGCCCGCCAAGAAGAGATCCCGTCACAATTACGAAATCAACATATACATTGTGCCCAGTCAGCGCAGATTACCATTGGGATGCAATGCATATTGCTCTTCAATTATCTACATGTATATATTGACTGTCTTTTCTGCAGTTTAGTTTCCATTCTCTCTGCAGTCAGTTGACAACTCTTTTACAAGTCTTTACAATCACCCGTCGCACATCCACAGACTCAAACACGCTCCTCTAATTGATTGGTTCGTCAACATACTCATCGTCACCATGGCAGCCAAGGATGCAAACCCAGGGTCTTTGACCAAGATTGAAGAGTACCGAGCGCTGTACGATTCATACCTTGAGCATTGTAATTCTCACAACTTTGCGGCCATGGAGGCATTCTACACTTCACCGCTAAACGTCAATGACGAGCCATGGGACCCAAAGAAAGTCACGGCGCAATTCGGGCCGCTGGTGACTGCGTTTCCCGACTGGCACTGGGAGGTGAAGCATCTTACGATTGAGGGGGATTACCTTGCGCTGCATTTTAAAGTTACGGGGACGCACAAGGGTGCCTTTCAGGGAATTGAGGCTACTGGGCGCCAGATCACGACGTCGCAGTTTACGTTGTATCATGTGGTGGAGGGGAATAAATTTGGGCATGTTTGGGATCTTGTTGATATAGAGTCTGTTGTGAAGCAGATTTCGTGAGCGTGGGATAAGATGAAAGAATAAAGACATGTGTACGAGATTGCTTCCTGAACGATGGGGATGTGAATGCGGTGTAAAGGGTTTTCCACAAGTTCAATACGACTTTATAAAGACTCAGTGCTCGGTCTACTTTTGCCCTGCCTTGCACGCGAATTCGGATTATCAAAATGCTCAGCTCGTCCATCTGGACTTGGGGACTTGGCAGTAACCTTGTGTAGCCGCCTGACATGTCCATAAACCCGTTTACTCAATCGTGAACCGTTTCTTGCCTTGACGAACCCGTAAGCCTCACTTTTGAGCGAGTCTCGTTGCTCAAAAGTAGGAGGCATTCTATCTAACATATCATCTATGGCTGCATATTCACGGTGTAAGGCAATGCCGAGGCATCCACATACAACACAGACAGTTGTGCACTTTCGAATGATTATGAAAGGCAAATTAAATCTGCATTGTATCGAGTACGCCAGTTCTGACCCATTTACCATGTATTGTCAAGCAGTACATGCATCGAGTCGCTCACACGCAATCATTGTCCACCATCGTGCCTCTCTCCTGGTGACGGTGCGAGGGGTCGAAAGATTTCTCTCAGTGCGAAAAGATTCCAACACGACTCAATCCCACCGCCTCTGAAGATGTGGTCCAAGATGACAACGGCATTGCTCAGTCTCGACTCCCCAAGAATGACATTCAAGGCGACAAGGTTAACACGACTATGGAGAAGCTTGGCGATCATACCTAAAATCCATAGGCCTACCTGAAGATGTCATTGACAACCAGAAAATGGATCGGATCAAGCTATTTCTAACTATATTCCCCGCTAAAATTGAGACAAAGGCAGACATTATTGTATTTCTCACAATGTAAGTGGCCTTGACCATAGCTATAGAGCTTTTACTTAGAAACGGACCTATCCGATATCACTGATTGATCCACTGCATTCCAAGAACATGTGTACCGATCCAACTGGCATACTCATTGCCCCAAGATGGATTACCAACGGCAATAGTACATTGAGGATGTACAAAGAATCTTTGGAGAGGCATGCCGCCGCACAACCATCTATTATACCTAATTCCATCCACTAGATGTAGTTACATGTACTGAATTTCTTATTAAATGTAAGCTGTTTTTACTTGAGTAGTTACTATAATATATGTATTTTTATAGTAATTTTAGAACAGGACGGCATAGAGATGTTGGACAAATATGCAGAGTTGTACTCCGTATAATCGCCTTAAATCACGGGGCAGCATCGTCAATGTCTCTGGATGGAAAGTTGTTTGCAATCACTGCGATACTCGGACATGGTCAAGACACTTGCTAGAATAGAGTTGTAGGCTATTTTTGCCAGGGAGACCGTGCAGTGCGTCACCACAAGAAAGGCCAAGGTAGACATTTAACCAAGCTACCTCGGCCAACGTTCCTGAAGCTGACGATGTGTTTCGACCCATCTCCTCGAACGGCTAGGTCCATGTACATGTAGAGATGGGGCAGTTGGTCCAAAAAGCCAAGCATCAACGAATTGGAGCCCCAAAAATAAGAAGAAATTTTTTAACCAAAATAAATAAATACATAAAAAAAGAGTCATTAGCCAACTAGCACGTTAGCGAGGCTTGCAAACTCGCATAATATTTCTACCACTAAGGCGAGAGACAGTCGACGACAAGAAGACTTGGGTTACTGGAGTGGCAGCTAAATTGGCGTCAACAAGTCACGACAGGGTCTCTGTGCCCAAATTGATCGCTGCAAAGCCATTTTTTTTAAAAAAAAAATAAAGTCAAAATTTAATTTGCGAGAAATGTATGATGGGCCATGGATGGTATAAAGGGACAGTTACTTGCAGCGATTCGCAGCTTAGTCATGGTGTCAATCGTTGACCTCATCGATTTGACCTCGACATTTCTCATCTTACACCGCCAATGGCTTCTTCAAGTGCTCTAGACAAGCCGATGCTTTCAATCTATAGAAATAAATTTCATGCATCACTATCTCATATAATCTAGTATTCCCTCTTAACAATTCCCCTCAACAATGAAACAAGAAGCTATAGAATCACCGCCTCCAAGGCGCAGCCTCCGCAACATCAAGAAGCAAGAAGCCAACACCAACACCAAAGACACAGCTCCCTCTATCAAGTCAGAATCCAAATCCAACTCATCACATCTATCCATATCCGAAATTCCCTTATCCGCAACTAAACCACTTCCTCCGCCAAAGTCTCTAGACAAGGCCGCCATCCTCCAAGCCCGCAAGCTCAAATCATTCACGGCTCATTCTCAAACATCCCCCTTCCCTGATTTTCGCCATCCGACACCTCGGGAATGCTCATTGGCTCATAGTATTCTCGCATCTCTCCATGGCGAGCGTAAGCGCCGAGCAGAGGCCATCGTCGCTCCCAGTATGCGCGCCGGATGTGGAGATGCTCCGGTCGTTCTCGATGCTCTTGTTCGGACGATTTTGAGCCAGAATACATCGGACTCAAATTCAACTCGCGCAAAGCTCGCCATGGATGAAACATATGGGGGCAGCGACAACTGGGAGGCCGTTGTCGAAGGAGGAACAGAAAAGCTGCAGCGAACGATCCGTTCCGGCGGCCTCAGCGTGGTGAAAAGCAAAGTCATCATGAACATCCTCCGCCAGACAAAAGCCAAGTATGGGATCTACTCCCTAGACCACCTCCTTGACGCTTCCAACGATTCCGCCATGCGTGAGCTCCTCTCGTTTCAAGGCGTGGGACCAAAGACTGCGAGCTGCGTCCTCTTGTTCTGCTTGCAGCGGGATAGCTTCCCGGTGGACACTCACGTATATCGCATAACGGGACTCTTGGGATGGAGGCCGGCGACGGCAAACAGAGAAGAAGCGCAGGCACATTTGGAAGCAAGGGTGCCGGATGAAGACAAATACGGGCTGCATATCCTGCTGGTCAACCACGGCAAAAAGTGTGCCGAGTGTCGTGCTGGAGGACGAAATGATGGGAAATGTGCGCTAAGGAAGGCATTTCGTAAGGGAAAGGTGGACAAAATAAAGGAGGAGGAATGCTGAAGTTGTATGTAAATGTCATTAAATCTGGTTTTCCAACACTTGGCTCTTCTATATATCAAGACTGTGCTATATCAGCAACCTATTTTGCTCCCACCTCGAATCGCCGGCTTATGTGCATATGCGGGTATTGTATCATACAAGAAAAATTCCAGCCGTCCAGCAGATGGAGACGCTCATCCAACGAGCTTTTCCTTACGCCTCCCAGTCCATTTCCACCATCCAATCCCACCCATCGCCGTCCTCAGCACCTCCGCCTGCGCCGCCATTCTCTGCAAGCCCATCACCCTCCATCCTGAGCTGTTCAATCCTCCCAGCCGCAATGCCGTACGACACCTCCAGGCCTCCGAGCACTTGCCTGACGATCCACGTCAAATCGTACATCTTGAGCGGCGGCGTCTCCCTCCCCTCGGCCGCATCCTTCCACCGATTCCGCAGCTCTTTGGCCTTCCACAGTGCATGATTGACATCTCCTCTTCCCAGCGCCTCAAACAGCGGGTTATCCTCCTCTTCCAACGTCTTGAGCACGTTGTGATGATATGTATGCGCCGCCTGGCTTCTCGGCCCGCCACTACCCCGAGGGACGGTGATGCCGAAGACGAAGAGGACAAACACCAGCGCCTGTTCGATGCGGACGTAGAATTCGTGAAAGTCGACCTTGAAGTTGACCTCTGCGTCTTGCGTCGAGAAGCCGTAGTCTTGCGGTGACAGAGCGCGCTGGTACGAGGACTCGAGATCAATGTACTTCCACCGCAGGCGCTGGCACGCCTGCTCGAACCTGTGAAAGGCCTGGAGCGGCGATAGCGAGGACGGTGCGGCGGACGAGGCTGAGGGCAGGACGGCCGTCGGCTCGGAGCTGGGCTCTGTCGGCAAGGCTGAAACGGGGGGCATGGATTTCGAGCGGCTGTCAAAAGATCGTTCGTAGGGGGCTCTTCTGGCCGACGCCCACATGGCACGCCCCGAGGCCGCTGGGCTTCATGATATTGTGCGCAGAGTCGTGAATCGCGTGCGCGCTCGATGCGGGGCAGACAAAGACCGCAGCCCGGCTGCCTGTGTCATGCGCAGTTTGCGCGCAAGGCTGGAGGAGAGGACGTCGTATCTGATGCTGAAAGGAAATAAGGCTGCAAGTAGTGAATGCTTTTATCGTATTGCGTTTGCCATTGTAGGAGTTGGGTCGCAAGCGGGGAGAGTTGCCTCAAGGTTAGTCGAGGTGAGGTTTTGGTTACATGGATCCTTTCTCTGGTGGCTGGCTGAAGTGGCTTGTCGTGCCTCTCCCCTACCGTAAACTATTGGGAAACAAGCAGTCACAATGATGAGCAAGTATGGCAAATGTCAAATCGTTTGTTCTATTCGCCTGAACGGTGGTGAGTTTACAGATTTACATCAAAAGACAATCACATGCATTTATTGACTAGTCGATGCTTGGGTAGTAGCTGTAATTTAGTTTGTAGCCTTGCGTATGGAGCATCAAACCGCGCTTGAGCATCAGCAAGCTCGACCAAGTTCGGTGTATTGCTGTCTTTGGTGACTGATTTGAATTGTCTTTTTTTCTTTTCATTCCCAATGTAAAATGCTATACTCCATCCTCTGCTACCAAATGGCAAGATAAATATATGGTACATGGCACCTTGATTGAAGACTCTCGTTATGCTTGTAGGGTAAACACCTCCAGTTCTGTTGAGAAGAGCGCTAGAAGCCTCACAAACGTCCATGTACAAGCCAACGCATGCAGGGTCCAACCATCAGCGCCTCCCTTGATTGTAGCACAGCCGAGTACAAGAGCGCTCCCATAATCACACGTTGAACAGAGATGCTCCTAGGTCACGGAATTCGCCTTCAGACATGCATATGATCTGCATAGTGGGCACCCGATCTGGCGGCCGGAATCCTTCGTGACTGTCCGTCACGGCGCCGGCCACGCAGATGACCAAGAAATGGCTTTAAGCCAAGGCACGAGGCAGAATTGTACGGGTTGATCATGTATTATTTGGGCCAGGAAGGAATAGGAATAAATAAAGCGCTGAGCCCAATTTTTCGCTGATGGTTACTTGTGCTGTTTTCTTCTCTTGACATCAACAGCTGCATCACCACCAAAACATTTCCATGCAGGCTCATACTATTATTGCCAAACGCCCATCAGCACCCGATTGATACAACAAGAGCGACCACATCACAGCATCATTCAAATGTGAAAAAGCACAGACTGTTTCAGTGTCCGGCATCTGCTATCCGTGGCAGCGCACTTCCGCGCAGATCGGCATTACTCGTATTAAACATGTCTGAAGGCGAGCTCGTCTACCACCATGCGTGTGGGCACTACCACCGCCGGGTGTTGTTGAACCGCGATCGACGCCCAAGACGAGAGAACTGGAGCGTCACAAAGCTCTGGGACGAAGTGCTCTACAGCATTGGCGACTTTTACTACAAAGTGCGAAGAGGATAGGTTTCAATTCCTATCGATTAGGCTGCGACGATGAGGAATATCGAGCGAGTACTCTCGTTTTCGAGAGAAGGTTGATTACAGCACGGATGACCTGAGCACCATCCAAACTCGCATCTTGGCCTACCTAGACGAGAATAGAAAAAGAAACACAAAAAAAACAAAATCAATACGAACGACATCAATGAGCCCCGGGGCAACTTCCAGGGCCGGATAGTCGGCTCCCAAACGGGCCGTATCCGAGCTCTGCTCAGTGTGCCGTGGCTCCGAGAAAGGGAGAGACAGAGAGAGAGGGAGAGACAGAAAGAGAGGGAGAGACAGAAAGAGAGAAAGAGAGAGAGAGAGAGGTCGTTTCACGAATCGCGAAGTCCGAACGGGCAGTTGAACGG
>MDJU01000208.1:0-48707 GCA_001721665.1 Trichoderma pleuroti
TCTGGCTTTGCGGTACTTGTCCAACCAGTTGGGGTCGTGCGCCTGCAAAATATCGTTGAACGATGCGCAGGCATTGGCCACAGTCTTCTCCGAGGTCCGCAAGATGTTAACAGCATCCATGATGGTGGTGTAGATAACGCTGACGCTGCTGCTGCCAGGTCGGGCCAACGACGGAGCTGCGTCAGGGTGGTGGCCGGAGCAGAGGTGGCGGAGGCCGTGAAACTGGGAGTGCACTCAGAAGCAGCGAGGGTGAATGAAGAAGGCTGAGCGTAGACGACGCACTGGTGATGATGTTAGCTTCATGTTATGTTCATCCTCATCCTGTGAGGGCGTCGTGTATATAAGACGAGAGGAATGGATCACTTACGTTCTTCTGGCAAGCAGCGTCGCCAGAGGTCTCGGTGCTCTGCCAGCACTCGGCAACACCGCCCAGAGGAGGGTAGCCGGCGACGTTGGCGGAGCAGCGGCCGGCAGTGCCGACGCCGTTGGCATCGCAGCGGACAATGATGTCGCCGCCGTAGCAGTAGTTGGCGTTGGGCTTGGCGCAGGTCACCTTGTTGGTGCCCTCGGGGGGAGCCTGGGCGCTGACGAGAGCGGCGGTGACGGCGACGAAGAGGGCAGAGGTCTTCATTGTGAATGGAATTTTTGGGTCTTGTGTAGGTAAAAAACGGAGGTGAGGGTGGTATTAAGATATTAGGCGGGCGTGGATAGATGGTATTTGGTTCGTTGAACGAGAGTACAGCAGGAGCTGAGCGTAACTAGCGAGTGTAGCAGTTGATGGGATGGTCCAGAAACAGAGGGAAACGAGGTGTGCGGCGGACACGACGTGATGTTATATATGCAGCCCGTCTGGATGTGCCGTTTGATACGAGGTTGTCTCGTCCCAGCAACCCAAACAAGGCACATGCAGGGAGGCGGCCAGGGTCCCTCGACTGCCGGGAGTCCAAGTACAGGTACCAGCGCTGGTACCTGCACATTGGGGTTAGCGGCCGCCGAGTGACAAGCCGCTCGTGCGCGCCGATCCCTTGGCTGAGGTACCTATCCCAAGCGTCCTCGCCGCGGCCGGGAGTATCGCGCGAGTACTCGGTACCGGCCAGCGAGCACTCGTATCACCGCTAGCCCGTGGATAATGGGGCCCTCGCAGGTGCAAAAGAACAACTCAGGCGTGACTACTCCGTACCAGGGCCGGGGGGGCAGCGCAGTCCAGACGCAGCAGCGCTCGTACAGTACAGTAGCTCTTCGTATACTCGCACCAGCAGCGGAAAGGGAGCTTGCAGCGCAGTCGGGGCCCAACCATGACGGTGCTAACCAGGGGTCCTGTCTGGCGTCGCCCCATCGCAGCCCGTCGCTGGGTAGCGGTACCTGGCCCATACTTGGCCGACAGTCCGCAGGGCGCGGCGCCCGGTGGCGGCGGCTGTACTCGGAGGTAGCGCTACCTGGGCAGCCACTCGTGGCTCGAGGCCGGCAGCGCGATAAGAGGCGCCAAGTACACTACATAGGTACCCGAGAATCCAGGTGTGGCTACTGCGGCAACGTGGTGCAGCGACTGGCGCCACACAATGCCAGCTGAGCAGATAAATGCGTGCGGAAAAGCGACAAGAGCAGCAAAGGAAAAAATGGCGAGACACTGAGCAATACGAGCTTTCCCGGCGCTCGATTCGCTGGGACGAGGCCCAAGTGTGGCTAGTGGCCGTGGTTGTGTCTTGCCCCGTTTTTTGTCTTCTTTCCCCCCTCACAGCTGACTGGTTCCGAGACACGGTACCCTAGGCCCCTTTGGGCAGGATGACTGCCATAGCGCCTGTTCATTGGACAGTAAGACGTCATAGCGCCGCAACGCCCCCATGCACCAACTCCACGTTTTCGCGGTCTCCAGGCAGGTGGTTGGTAGGTACGGAGTACGTACTATGTATACAGTACCCTAAGCCGCACGGAGAATCTGCGTCGGCTGGCTCTTGCCCAGCAGCAGCTCAGCTGTACGAGGGACAAGCAGACGCAACGTTTCGCCGCACAGTGCGCATAGGGGCACATCTACGCACTGTTTGCCCACCATATGTCCCAGCCTTACCCGGGGATCGGCGCGCGAACCACCCGCCCTACGCACTGTGTTCCATGAAAAAGCAAGTCGTCGTCGAGATGGCGAAAAAAGCTACAAAAGGTTTGACAGAAACAAGGTGGACATTGCCAAAAAAGAGCTCACCCACATCGACGAATGGTGACGCCATGGGGGTTTTCCCTTTTTTTTTTCTTCCTAAAAAAAGACATTGCCCTTTTGTCCCGCGGCACTACAAGGCGAAGCCAAGCCGAATGCAGTGGCGAGTTCGAGCCCAAACCAGGCGCAAACGTGCCCTCGTATCGTTCCATTTCGAGCAAGGCGAGCTTTCGACCATGATGCACCCGTACCAATAGCGCGGCGGTGATTGATGGGACAGGACGGGAATGAAATGGCCTGGCCTGGGCGAGAGGAAGAGAGAAAACATGTTACCATCACATGGGTCGTGCTGTCACGTCGAGGTGCGGCGGCAATGCAATGCCCGTCTGAATCACTCATTGGCAGGCAATATGTATACTCGTATACGAGCCCAAGAGCATAGAGGGCACCATGTACAAGTACAGTACGGAGCACACTCGAGGAAATTTCCATGGACGGGAAGCCGCACGAGCACACGGCAGAGGATCCCCATCGGTGATATCACTTTTGTCATCGCCTTCCCTTCTTTGATCACCAGTCAGACTCTTATTGCTGCTAGGGCCGAAAAAGCTGTCTTTCTGAGGCGGCCAGCGTATGGCTTTAATGGGGGGTCGGCGGGCATGGATCCCGCTTACAGCAGCTTGAATTCCCCCCGACATGCCGCCGCCCTCGTTGTGGATTTTTGCATTGACGGGCTCTACTGTATGTACGTTGCTGTACCTTGTGCTCGAATGTTGCGTTTAGGCGACAACAGACTTGTCCCGCTAGAGCTGGAGGAATTTTTCCCGTCATTACTTCATTCTTTTTTTTTGTGTCTTCTTTTCTTCTACGCGGGATCCTGCTGGGATGGGCCGTCAAGAGGCGGTGATGTGATATCACAGGGTCCACCCTTTTTTTCCGGACAACAAAAACGGTGTGCAAAAGCCTAGACTCCATCCAACAGATGCGTCTGAGACATTTGCGCAGGAACAAGAGACTGATAAGACACGATGGTGAGTCAATGGTGGTACATACGAGCACTCGTAAAAGAATAGACACGCACACACACCCAATAATTTTACCTCCCCATTGCTAAAATACGACGCGCCCAACTAGAATAGTCAGGTGAAGGCTATTTGACCCGAAGGAAGCAAACCAGGCCGGGTCAACGGGCCCTCTCGTCCGTCACTCTCTCTCTTCTTTCTTTTTTTTTTCCGCGCTCGCTCTGCTACTGCTACTGCTACAGTATCCTCTCCCTCGTATTCCAAAAATAATAGGGGAGAGCAATGGCAGCCCGGCAAGGGCACTTTAGATTGAGCTTGGGCTTGGCTTTCCACTAGCCCGCCTTGGTGCACGAAGTCACTGCAACTCCCAAAAGACGGGCCACCAACGCCCGCAGGCATGTACCTGCTACCTCGTTCGCGTGATACGATGGGCGGCACGTCCGAGTAATGTCAAGATGCCAGATGCTACTCTGCGTCCATGCAATGCTACTCTGTGTGTTCTTTTTTTAAATAGCTTCTGCGTATGAGCCACGGCACAGCAGAAAAATCAAAAGACAAAAAAAAAAAAGCCGTAAGATCCGACGAACCTTTTTTTTTTTTTTTTTTTTCGTTCGGCCCGTAAAAAAAACCAAGTCTGGAGAAAGGGCCCGGATCGGACGAGGGACATCGTGGGACAATCACCAGATGGACAGAACATCACAAGGTCGGGCGAGCTTACCCCTGCAGCATCAGTTTTTTTTCCCTTCTGCTCCAACGCAGCGATGGTGCCATTGGGGGACATGTACAGGTACTCGTACAGTATCCGTGCGAGTGCAGGTCAAAATGCAGACCGATATCCTATTCCGCCAACCAAACGGCTTCCCGGATGTCGCCGTCGCGACGGGGGTCTCCTTGTCCACCAGCCAGGGGGGGGGGGGGAGGGAGGACCATCAGCTTAGCTAGGCTTCTGCTTCTGCTTCTTTTCCTGACTCGGGCGGGATGACCAATTCGCCCTCCTTCCTGTCTGAAGAAAGGGGCAACAAGACTGTAATCAGACCAAACTGTGCTCGTGGACCTTCATCTGTCAATCTGTATACAAGGTGATGCAGTACCATATTACCCCATACTACGGACCATGTCTCTCGGGCATCCCTGGTCAAGGAGATTTCCCTCCCGCGTGGTCTTGCTCTTCGCCGATCTGCTTCACCGCGATCTGGCGAATAGGGAGAGACAAAAACAAACAAATAAACACTCATCCACTGCTCCGTACAAAAGTCTTTTTTTTTTTGCCCCTGGCTGATTCCGATATCCCGTCTTTTCTTTTTTGTATTCCACATCATTCTGTATCTTTCTCTTCTCGGAGAGAGAGAGAGAGAGAGAGTGCCTCGCTTGCTTATCCTCGCCCCCCCCCTCGTACTCACTAGCCGTATAGTGAACCCACCCTCCTTAGAAAGACAGCTTCTCGTGCTTCCACGGCCTCTTTCCCTCGCCCTCGCCGTATCCAGTCGTTGGCTGGTAATCTCCCCTAATCTTGTATTTGTAAATCGTGAGCCCGTCCAGGCCCACGGGTCCACGCGAGTGGATCTTGTTGGTGCTGATTCCGACCTCTGTTCCGAAGCCGTAGCGCATGCCGTCCGCCAGTCGCGTCGAGGCGTTCCAGTACACGCCGGCCGAGTCCACCTGGTTCATAAAGTGCTCGGCCTCGGCCTCGTTCGCGGTGAAGATGGAGTCTGTGTGGTGGGAGCCATGCGTGTTGATGTGGGCAATGGCTTCCTCGACGGTGGATACCGTCTTGACGGCCAAGGTGAGACTGAGGTGTTCCGTGTCGTAGTCCTCGGGAGTGGCATCCAGCACAGTGCCATCTGGGAGCGTGGTGGACGAGAGGGCAGCTTTGCTGGCAGCATCGAGGCGGAGTGTCACGCCTTTGCCAGCCAGGGCCGAAGCCACGCCGGGCCAGAGGGTGTCGAGGGCGTTGTCCTGGACAAGCAGCGTCTCCAAGCTGTTGCAAGCAGCAGGGTAGCTCGTCTTGGAGTCGACAATGGCGACGGCGGCCTTCGCCTTGTCTGCCGTGGCGGTGAGATAGATGCTGCAGAGGCCGTCGGCATGACCCAGGACGGGAATCTTTGTGTTTTCCTTGATGTAGCGAACAAGGTCGTTGGACCCACGGGGGATGACCAGGTCGATGCTTCGGTCCTGGCTTAGAAGCTGGAGAATGACATCGCGGGTTGTGACGAGCTGGATGGCCGAGTTGGGGACCTGCGTCTTGGAGAGGGCGGAGGAGATGACTTGTGAGATGGCGATGAAGGATTCTGTGGATTCTTTGCCTCCTGTTGCGAGATGATGTATGAGTTTAGTTATCTGGTGTAATAGGGTATTGTGAAATGGATAGATGGAAGCCTACCCTTGAGAATAGCAGCATTGCCGGATTTGATCGCCAGACTGGCAATATTGGCAATGACCTCGGGACGCGCCTCAAAGATGATGAGGAGGACGCCAATGGGGCAAGACACCCGCTCGAGAATGAGGCCGTCATCGAGCTTTGTCCGCAGCTGTACCTTGCCAACTGATGGCGAAGAAAAAGTGTGTGTTAGCATTCCGAAGTAATTTGTAAGTTGTATATAACCAAAAGGAAAACTTCACTTGACATGACAAGTCCTCAAGCAGAAGCAGAGAAAAGAGGTAAAAAAGAACAACACAATGATCACGCAAGCACGTAAACAACATCATCATTCTAAAAGCAATTCACGTACCTGGATCTTCCAAGTCCCTCACGTCCAATATCCCCTGCAGCATGTCCTCCCACTTGCCCTTCTTCCCCAGATCCAGCCTCGACACAAGCGCCTGCGACAGCTGTCCATCTGCCGCCGCCTTCCGCGCAAGCTCCAGGTCGCGCGCATTGGCCGCCAGGATCTCGTCCTTGAAAGCCGCCAGAGCCGCGTGGATGGCCTCGAGAGCCTCGTTGCGGGCTGATGCCGGCAGGGAGGCGAGGGTGAAGGAGGCGGTTTTGGCGGCCGTGGCGGCGGCCTCGGGGGAGCCGTTTGTGAGGGACATTGTCCTGGTGGTTTTGCTCTTGTCTGGCTTTTTTTTTTGCTCTTCCGTCTCTCTTCTCCGTCACTGGATGCCGCTTCTAGATGTCAATTGTTTGGTTGAAATGAGCGTCGAGATGAGTCTCTGGATTATGAGATCAGCCGGCTTAGGCACAAGTCAGATCTGATTTTCACGCTCCGATCGGGGCCCACGCATTCATTGCCTAGTCCAGTAATCGCTGTGGCGACCGTCACCGAAAGCGTCACTCACTGCATTACAAATAAAGCATTTACTTGATTCATTCTGAGAATATTTCAATTGCATTTCAAGCATTCTTTTGAAATCAACTTGACCTTTTACTTGGACTTTTTTCTCTTGATGCTCCTGTTTTTTCCTGGCTGATGTGTGTAGCACACCCAAAAGTTTCCGATATCGCACCCTTGATAATTTGGCGAGGTCGAAGCCCAACAAATTAATTTTCTGCAGCCTTGTAGACTACCCATCTAGTTCCGAATCAACAGCAGTCAAATATCCCCCCCAATTGCACCTTTGATGGCCCTCAATCTTCTCTCTCTGCGATATTAGTCTGCCCCAATATTTCCTCATGTATATCATCTGAGAAAACAACTCACAGTCAATCCGAAATGCCATCCGTGCAAGCTTGTCCTTCCTCAACCAGACCTCTCGAACCTTTCTCTGCAACGCTTGCAGCCATGTTCTGCAATTCACCACTTACTAGAGACAATTAACTTCAAAATATCAATCACAAAGTCTCCTCCCTCGCGAACAAGGGTGCGAAAGATTTCCCTGTCCCAAAGATCCGCCAAATGTTTGAGCGCAATTTTGGCAATCTCCGTCCTCATATCGTGACTGATGTTGTTCGGAATCCCGTACACATATCGTATACAATCAACAAAAGTCTCGGCGACCCATAGTCTCTTGATTCGAGTCTCGAATTGCTAAAGGGCATAATACCTCAAATTTTCGACTTGAAAGTAGTCTGCTAGCTGGTAGACGCGAACGTCTTTCAAGAGGTCTTCGTCGTCGGCCAGAAAGCGCGAGTCAGTCGTGTATACGTAGACATGACGATTGACATGTGCAAGGCGCTATAGTAGTGTAGATGGATGCTGACCTATCAAGCCCAGTGGCGCCGCAGCATCGTGATCGTACTGTCCAGTGTAGATGTACTCAACCATTCTCCAGTGCGCATGCATGCTTCCCTCGCTAAACGCAAACTTTTTCTCGATGCCCTCCTTCATAGGCGACTCGAGAGCCGTCTTGAAGTATTCACTCTGTGACGCGAGTATGATGCCGTGTGCCGGGACTTCGACGTCGCCGAGACGAATCGTGACGTCTGCGAAGAGCTCGGTATTGAAACGCCTATACCGATGTTGGACCTCGTGATGTATGGATGAACAGAGACAGGACAGGTAGCCCAGTTGAGAGTGTAACTGTGCCGTTCCAAGAGATCCTCGTTGGTAGAGACCATCTTTGCTGGCGATGAGGCTGTTTTGCGAATCAAAGCCTCGATTGGGAGACGAAGATGGGCATCAAACTGTGCAAAGTTGCCTTGCGCAGAAATGTTGGGCATGGAGGGGTTCGGGCGGTGAATTCTGCATACCCATTTCCATTCTCTTGTTTGTCCGGGTCATGGGATTCTGTGGCGGCTGGCAGGATATTTTCCCAATTGTGACGGCTGCACAAGTTTTGACAGGACCAACCACATCCCCCTTTGTCGTTGGAGCAACCTTGAAGACGTTAATCTCATAGTTGGCAATTATAATTAAAAAGTAGGTGTTGCTTTACAATATATTTTCTTCATTTATCCTAGACGTGCGCTCGATGTCTGCTTCACACGCTTGGGGGAACCACGAGTCAGCCCCTTTCAACTGTCGTTGTCATCAATACGGGTTGACTTCAGAATACTGTATACTGTATACTGTATTAGGTACTGTATATCATGCTCCCAAACATATGCTGAATTCCTTCCTTTATGACTGCATGCCATTTATTGGTTGCCGTGGGTGAATGGTATATTCTGTCTTTTGGCATGTTGTTGAGTCGTCCTCTTGATGGGCGTCAGGCTCATCTTGCGCCTTATATAAAAGAATACTAGATAGTAAGCCTAAATATGGCATCGTTTGTACTATAGTGATACCCATTCACGGTTAAACGCCCTCGAGAATTCGCCGTATTGTGCTTTGGCGTATCGGAGATGGTTTACGGCAATACGGCATAAAATGTAACTATGTAACTTTTAACGCTGGATCAGCAATATCAGCGGATAATGGAATCAACATGTGAATAGAATACGAACAAGGCCATTCAAGGTACAGTTCTCCGCAGCATATAGGAGCCCGATGTCGGAAAACCACCGCATAAACACCTAGGATGATTCTCAAAAGCACCATGCAGCGAGATGAAGCCATGATCAAGGCCGAGCTCGAGGAAAACTCACTTTGGAACCGACTTTTCCACACTTGTTATTCGTCACATGCCAGGATGAATTGCCAGAACAAGTAATTCTGGCCGCAAGAGGGATGGTTCCACATGCATGGAAGGCCATAGTTGACATGTTTCTTTGAATAAAGTGACAAGAGCCATGTATCATGGTAGAATACTAGAAAGTGCTGTCTCAACCAAAGACCAAATCATGATCATGTCCAATATCTATATTGACGGATTACAACTGGTAAAACTTGGTCTGCTAGTATTCATGCTCCGCCCACTTACACTAGTAGTCGAACCTACAGAGCACTTCGTAAGAACTCGCAAATGCTAATGCAGCCATCAGGGTTGGCGTCAGTGATATAGACGCCTTGTTGTCAAACATTTCGGCATCCACACAGCCATGCTGCAATACGGCACCAGCATCCGATGCAATCCACCATTGACTCACCTCGACTTGACCAATCGCCACAATGCCTCCCTCTCAACCCAACCCGATAAGTCCAAAGAGCTCAGCGTTCATTTCACCCCAAATCAAATTACCCCAACTCTTGTTACTTACCCCAAGAGCTCATGACTAATACCATGTTGCCATCTTGTCCACCAATCGTCAGTCTGCTTCCGTGCCTCACCCCACACATTGCCCGGCTAATTCCCACCGGTAGGATTGAACGATGCCCCTGCTTGGCAGCAATGACCTGCATATTGATTGCGCCTTTCCGGCTTCTTGATTACTCGTACATCCGCTACGGTGATGATGCTGCTGAACAATGGTGATGATTGTTACTACCTATGTTGCTGTGTCTTGTAGCAATGATAGCATGTAGCAGCAACACAGAGTTAACGAGTTGTATAAGACACATGTTGGTGATGTCTTTCTACACCTCCCAGTCCCGGGTCGCGGACCTCGGCCATCGAATCTAAGCCGGTGCCTATCCGGACAAAGGCCCACTAGTTACGGAGAAGGGCAATTTTCTGCCGTAACAGAGTGGGAATCAGACATGGGGTGGCATCGAAGGAGGGATCGAAAAAAAAAAGGTCTGGCCGGGTGTGTGTTGGTCTTCAAATACCCTTGTGCTGCTCACCGGTCGCTCAGTTTCTTCTCCTTTTGTTGCGTGTGTTGATGCATGGCGATGACCTCTTTGCTGGCTCCTTCCTTTCTGTATTCGTCTTTTTTTTTTAAAACCAAGAATTGATTTATTTTATGCCGTCACGATCGTACATGTTACATGATTTTCATACAAGAGACAGGACGTATCATTTATAACGTGCTTCCCTCTCTCGTATCGCCGACGGAGACTTGTATTGGGAGCCCTCATCTCACACCGTTTTACCCATCACAACGCCATCTGCTCATCACGCCGTCACTTTCACATTAAAAGATTCACAATGTCTTCTATACCCGATCCCGAAAAGGGAGAGGGCTCACCTACAGCCTCCCCTCCATCCTTCCATTCCTCCACCGACAGCATCGCCACCGCGCAGTCAGAAGAACAAGACTTTGACAACGAAAAGAAGACGGTCCGCAATCAAATCCTCGAGGACGAATCTGAACTCATCATGACGCCCTCGTCCCAACCGTCAGCCTAGCAACGGCAGCGCAACCCACAGACGACGCAGCAGGACAAGAAGCTGGCCGCTCTCGGTCTAGGGCTTCAACCACGCGGTCAAAGACTCTCAACGTCATTCCTCGCTCTCAGCGTCGCGGGCTTCTGGGCCGTTTTGCTGTTGTGCCCGAGGTTGACCATCCCTATGATTACAAGAACTCGACCAAATGGGGCATCACTTTGACTATTGCTGTGGCAACTGCTGCTGCTCCCCTCGGTTCCTCCATCTTTTACCGTACATAAGTTCTCATACTCGTGATCCAATCAGAACGTTGAGCTCACGAATTCCAGCTGCTCTCCCCGAGATGACCAAAAGTCTCAACACCACCCAAGACATTGCCAACCTCTCTGTCGCCCTCTACATGATCTCCATGTCCATCTTCCCCCTCTGGTGGTCGTCCTTTTCAGAGCAATTCGGCCGCCGCTCCATCTACATCATCTCCTTTGCCCTCTTCCTCATCTTTGCCATTCTCTCCGCCGTGTCCACCAACATCGCCATGCTCATAGTCTTCCGTATCTTCACGGGCGGGGCGTCTGCCTCTGTCCAAGCGGTTGGCGCAGGCACCATTGCCGACATTTGGGAGTCTCAAGAGCGAGGCCTTGCCATGAGCATGTTTTACCTTGGGCCGCTGCTTGCGCCCCTGATTGCGCCCATCGTCGGAGGTGCTCTGGCGCAGGCATTTGGATGGAAGGCGACCATGTGGTTTCTTGCCATTTACGGGTTCATCATCTTGGCCATGTTAATCTTCTTCCTTCCCGAGACTCTGGCACGAAAGAAGGTGGAGGAACCCGTTGAGGAACCCGCCCCTGAGTCGATCCGTCGCATGACGACCACCGAGTCTGCCAAAGTTCAGACCAGGAAACTCGCTGCGAGCGCCAAGCGAGTCTTTATTGATCCCCTCAAGGTGCTCCTCTTTCTCCGATTCCCTCCGGTATTCATCACCGTCTTCACGGCTGCCATTGCTTTTGGCGCGCTCTTCATCTCCAACATTTCCATTCAGCAAAAGTTCTCGCAGCCCCCTTACAACTACAGCGAGATCATCGTTGGCCTGCTCTATCTCCCCGCAGGTCTGGGCTACTTCATCGCCTCTATCTTTGGAGGCAGATGGATCGACAGGATCATGGCCAGACAGGCCATCAAAGCAAATCGATATGACGAAAATGGCAAACTCATCTACTTGCCCGAGGATCGCTTTAGGGAGAACATGTGGCTGGCTAATACCATGTATCCTATTGGATTGCTGATTTACGGCTGGACGCTCAACTATGGTGTCATTTTCATTGTTCCTGCCATTGGCAGCTTCATCTTTGGCGCCTCATCCATGCTTGTCTTTGTAAGATTTCTCTCTTCTCCCCTTGACTCCCAAGCCGAAAAAAAAAACTAACCTCATCATAGTCTGCTGCCACCACCATGCTCACGGAATTCGTGCGCAAGAAGAGCTCTGCCGGCGTTGCGGTCAACAATTTTGTCCGCAACATTCTCAGCTGCGTCGGCGTCATCGTCGCGGCTCCGTGGATTGACGCAATAGGGGTGGGCTGGGTGTTTACCACTGTGGCTTTGTTTTGTATGTTTGCCGGCTGGATTGGCATTTGGACGTTGAGGAGGAATGCGCCTGAGTGGAGGAAACAGATGGACGAGGCGTTGAAGAATATATAATGAGTTTATGATACCCTAATTTGCAGTTGTTCATGTTTGTTTCAAAACGCTCCGTCTTGCTCTCTAGATTTCAAATACGTGTACAAGTATGAAAAGAGATGAGGTTCATAACTTCATCACATCGCACAGGAACTTTCAAAGCTATACCGCCCGATGAATCCCCTCTCATTTCTCGCCAGCAAGTAGCTTTCCAAGTGAATCAACGGCAACATTTCCGCCGCTAAACACGAGGCCCAAGTCCCATCCCTCCACGCCGCCCTCCTTTTCCACAAGCGCTCTGAAGTCCTCGTCAAACAGCGCAACGGCCAGCGGAACACAGGCGCTCGGCTCCACCACCAGCTTCATACGCTCATACACAAGCCTCATGGCCTTGAGAATCTCCTCGTCCGTCACGCTAAACATGCCGCTCACCAGACGCCGCTCGTAGATGACGCTCCAGGGGTGCGCGCCCAACGGCGTCCGCAGTCCGTCGGCAACGGTGAGCGAAGACACGGCTGGGACACGCTCGCCCGACTCGTATCCTCGCTTGGCATCGTCGGCTCCCTGGAACGAAGGCTCGGCACCAAAGACGCGGATGCCGGTGCCCTCGCAGCTCAGCGCCACGCCGGAGAGCATGCCCCCGCCGCCGCACGGCGTGATGATGGCGTCGAGTCCCTGCACGTTGCCCTTTTTCTTGTTCGCCGAGGCCGCGTACACGCCCCTCAAGGTCTGCCCGGCAGAGTTGACCGAGGAGGCGATGCTGCTTTCCACCTGGTCCTGGAGTTCCAGGCCGAGGGTTCCCTGGCCAAGCATGATGTCGGGGTGGTCGTAGGGGGGGGACCAGCCGTGCCCCGGTCTCGGCAATGACCTTTTCGGTGACGGTCTCGCGCTCGACGCTGGTGCTGCCGCTGAAGACGACGTTGGCGCCGTAGCCCTTTGTGGCGGCAATCTTGGCCGGGATGGAGATTTCGGGCATGACGATGTGAGCCTTGATGCCGTTTTCCCTGGCTGCGAGGGCGAGAGCCTGCGCATGATTTCCTGTGGTTTCATGTCTGTAAGCAACCGTTTTTTTAGGTGAAATAGGGCATGCCGATCAAGGTGAATCACAGGCTTCCGTCCCGTGTATATCCATCCCGTGAGGCCAAAGTCGGGACATCTTCTTACCAGAGCTATGCGTCACCACGCCCTTTTCCTTGCCGCCTCCCTCCAGCCATCCGGGCTCCTCGGCCAGCTTGTGAAGCGCATAAAACGCCCCGCGCACTTTAAAGGCCCCGATGCGCTGCAAGTTCTCGCACTTGAACCACAACCGCAGCACGGGCTTGGCGGGTGTCCTGCCGGCGAACCGAGTGCCCTCCAAGTCTTCCACGGCCCGCGGTGTCGATGCCAGCTCGGACAGCGTCTGGTTGGTCACGACGGGGGTGCGATGGACGTGATTCTTGACGACTTTGTGCGCCCAGAAGACGGAGTCGCGGTTGAGCGGGAGAGTTGTCGATAAGGCGGCCATTTTGATAATGTGTATCTCAAGGCTCTTGTTCTTGTTCTTGTCTCCTGTTTGACTGCGGGGTTGATTGACTCTTGACTCTCGACTCTTGACTCAACTGCTCACAACGGAAACAAGAGACAACAAGTTACCCTTTTTAACGCAAAAACAAACAGAAAACTGCTGCCTTGATAAGCTTATCTCATCGCTCTTCTCGATGGCGTCAAAGCAACTCTCGCACCCTTGTTGGTGATCCGAAAGGCGTGGAGAAACCCCCGCCCGCTAGGCTCCCGAACCGGGCTCTAGGGTAGCGAAACTGTTCTAGAAGCCTCTCCAGCCATCTCTGCTTTCCTTTCCCCAGACTTTTTGCTCCAACACACACAGCAGTCCTCAACAATATTTCCACCTGTGAGATTCTAGGAATTGTTCTCGTGCTGATCTGGACTCGGCAGCTAGGGAACGCCATTACCAATCACATTAAATGATTCTTGGTCTCGGAACTTTACCGAATGTTGATGCCTCACTTGGCCATGGCCACGCACAAACTTGGACACAGCAAGGCATCTACTTTTCCCTTCACATTGAGTGCTGGGCAATTATTGACTGTCAGCCAAGGTATACGAATCCACGCTGGTGTTTTCCTTTTGCTTTCGCAACTGACTTGCGCGTACAAGCACTGTCGACGTTGCATCGTGTCCAGACTTGGATCATGGGCGCTTAGAACCAGGCAAGGCCCAATATCAGGCCGGCAATGTCTCGAGTTCCAACCATTCCAACCGCAGTATTCCAGGTCATGCATAAAGCCTTTGCGGTATCGTTTGCGAACTTGGTTGCCATCTAGAGGGAATAGATCCTATTGCCTGTCCCAACTGGATCGGCTACGAATGTCATCAAAGCCATCACTTCAGCTTCGCAAGCATTACGAGTACAGCTCCCGCAGGTCAGGCATGAATGTGGCTTGAGACTGCAATTATGTGACCTGCAACGTAACTGGCCGCCTCAGAGCAGCCGCAGATACAAGCACGCCGTGTACTGAGCACGTGCGGGTTCCCCCACGATGCCAGAGTCTTTTGAGATGTGATGTGGCTGCTGCAATGGTGGTGGTGGCAGTTTGATGAAGTGACATTTCGTTGGGGGCCGTATCCTCCGTGTCTCCATCTGAAATTCCAGTCCCTTGTTCTTCTCTTTGCTTTTTCCTCAGCCATTGCTCAGCATCAAGCGACGCCCAGGAGATTTGGCCGAGCTGCAGGCCTCTGCTTCTGGCATTGGGATGACTTCGCTTACTTGGAAATCACATTTCATTTACGGTAGAGCAGCGCATCTTTTTTCCTAGGGGAGGGTGGGCATAGTAAAGAACGGTAGCAGAGCAGAGCCTGATGGCGCCACCGCTGCCACAAGCTCCAGATGTTCCAACGGCGAATACCGCCAGCTTGGAGCCGATAAAAGTGTCCGGGATCTTGACTGGCCGCGGCTGGCGCGAGGCTTGGGCCGGTCAAAAAATCCCTAGCCAGAGCCTTGTCAACGCCAAACCGTACGGACATGCGACCCTTGACGGATTCGTCAAATCAGCTTCCCGGAAGCTTCTGTTGGTTGTTAGTACGGAGTCGCCTCCGTCCTGCCCCTCCTCTCTCGGCCGCAGATTCAATCTCTCGTTGTATCATGACCCGAGGGAGCGCACGGGTGACTTGAGCAGAGCGGGAGAAGGCTGGCACGAGTATAGAACAGGCCTTCAAACCTCGAGGCAAACAAACAGCAGCACCGGTTCTCTGTTGGCCACAGAGCAGTGATTTCGATGGCATCAAGATGTCGGTACAAGTTGCGATGCTACTTGGCGCCAAGTTTCTCAGCTTTGGAGCCTTCTCAGCTCGCCAGATTACCGTTCACGTCTCCGCAGAGCTAGAGGTCCAGCCTTCCGGCCCCCCCCCTCACGGCTGGGCATAGATCTTGCAGCAAAGACAGAGAGATACGAGTACGCGCTGGGCATGATCAAAGCTGGTATCAAATGCTATACAGACGACTCCCACCCGCGCGTCTCAATGCGAAACCGCCCATGGTCCATTCAGATCCTTGGCTGGCCATCGGACTTGGCTCCGTTCCTCAGCCGCAACTGTTGGGATCAGCGCCCTGCACCTGTTTCTGCGAGGGACTGACAAGGTGTCTGCCTATCCAAATGTATTAATACAACGGCAACGCTTAGTGACACGGGCCCGGTCGGCCGGTTTCCCTCACAATCCCTCGACATTTTGTCTTGCGGACGGCTCATTGGACACAGGGGTGCATTAGTGCATCCATCGGACTGGGATGGCGGCAGCGTGAGCATATTGAGGAGAGAGGCTGGACTCGGAAGAGCACCGGCCGACATCCCTTGAACTGAGCTGGACTCTTCCGTAGCCGTCGACTCTCCCCAGTGCCTGGCCTTTGAGAGGCATGGCGAGATTGCAGTCTCCATTTCGGCTCTCTTCTTCGCGTCCACCTGCCGTTTTCCTCGACTTGCAAGCTGAAGGAGGCTTCCAGCCACTCTTCTCCCTGCCGACAGAAAAGTCGACCAAGGGGACGTGTACGCCGCTTGTCGAGAAAAGGATTGAGAGAACAGAACGGGTCAAGGAACGAGGGGACGATACCAGAAAGGAGAGACAGAGAAAAAAAAGGAAAGGAAAAAAAGGAAAGAGAATGGGACTCTGTTAAAAAAAAAGAAAAGAAGAGCGAATGAGTCGATTCTGGATTGGTTGATTACCGCACCCCCCCCCCACGCCCGTTTTGTCTTCGTCCAGGGGTCCGGTGGCTGTTTGTTTGCAGCTGAACCGGGGGGTGTCGATACTGGACAGACGAGCCCGGCAGCGTATGTCAATGCGACGCTGTGATTTCGATGCTGGTTGATGTTGCATCAGTTCCAGGTTCCTGGGTAAGGCGTGTGGTTCGCGGACCGGCGACATGGCATGCGGGCATGATGGACGGACTAGACGTTGTCTCTCTGCCGCGTCTTGTTCGGACCCGGTGGTTTATTTAAAATAGGGGATTGATGGCTGGGCAAGAGACTTTTTTTTCGGAATTCCGTCCTCCTCACCAAAGCCCCCCCCCTTGAACCGTCCATCTATACCTTTGTTCAGCATGGAGAACCAGACGCCGCAAGATGGCCAGCCCAGCCGTGACAGCAGCATCAGCTTGGAAGATGACATTGTACTGGATCTGGTGTGAGTTTGTGTCTCTGACGTTTAGTTTCCACCTGCTGGATCTCGTTTCTAACCATATCCTGGCAAACTAGCCCAAACAGGTCCGATCTTTACACCACACGCCGGCCACGCAGAGAGGTGTATGGCCCGATGACTTTGGGGCCATTCTTCATGACGCCTCTCGATTTTCCCAACACGTACGCTGCAGAGGACCCGTCTGCAGGTACGCAGCCCTCGGACGATGGCGACTCTTCGCTTTTCGGACGCCGTCTTGAACGCTACTTGGCAGAAGAACATATTCACGAACGACTTCCTCTGGGGCTGCATCCCTTGGGAGTGAACAAGGCGACCGTCAAGAGGTACCTCCCCGAAATCATACAGAGCGTGGGCAGCGATGCGTCTCAGGCGGAGGCTACTCTGGGTGCAACGACGGACTGTGAGGAGAGGGACTGTCGGGGGTCGACTGCCACTCTGACTTGCACGACCTCTGACTCTTCGCCGGAACCCATCAGAGCACAGGACAACAAGGACGCGGCCTCGGTGCTGCTTCCCCTGATATCTCTGTCAAGCTATGACATGATTCCTAGAATACTGGAGCCAGACGAGGCCGACGCAGCTCCCGTCAAGCCGAAACACGTCCAGACTAGCAGTGAGTCCCATCTACTAGGTTCAGACCTGTGTGAAGAGGACCTTGAAGTGGGACGCATCATGATGTACGTATTCAAATAGGCTCGTCGACACCCATCCGTCACTAACAGTCAATTCAATGCGTGTAGGCAACGTTGGCGGATGAGAGACTATGAGAGACATGACAAGTGGCGCGTGGGGAAGCACCCGCGCGTCAGAAAGGCGATTCGTCTGCGAAAGAGATTGGAGGAGGTCAAGTGATGTAGGGGCGTCTCATCGGGGTCATTCGACATGAGCAAAGCGTTGGGAATTGTAACTCTACACACATGTTGGTATGCAACGGCGTTGGAATAATTAGAGGGTTAATGCATGGACATGATAATGGCAGCGACGGAGGATTTCTCAGGGCCAAGTATTCTTTCAAGATGGCCTGCTTCAATTCAAAAACAACTCGCGACGGTATCTCATTGCCCAAATACCATTCAACGTCATCCATTATCACGTACTTTATGAAGCTGTACTATACACACTCACGCCAGCTCCCTCACCCTCGCAACCTCCTCCCCATCCACGCTCACAATCCTCACCCCCTTGCCCTCTACACTCTTCTTCCCCTCCGCCTCCCACGTCTCCCTCATCACCGGCCTCGTGCCCTCCTCCACGATATACGTCCCATATCCTTCCTCCGCCGCCGACTCCGCCGTCGCCCGCACGCAGTAATCCGCCGCCAGTCCCACCACAAACACATCCGTCACGCCCTCCGCCCTCAACCTCTTCCCCAGCCCGCTCACGCTCACTCTCATGGGGTCGTAAAACGCAGAGTACATTTCCACCCTCGCATCCGTGCCCTTGTCCACAACCACGTCAATCTTGTCCGCGTCCAGCTCGGGCACGAGGGCCGAGCCGGACGTTCCTTGCACGCAGTGCGTTGGCCACAGGAGCGTCGTGTCGCTCTTTGTCGGGTCCGTGGGGTGCACAATGGTGTGGTATGATTTCAGAGGGACGGCGCCGGGATGGTTCTCTGCAAAGGAGATGTGGTTTTGCGGGTGGTTGTCGCGGGTGGCGATTTTGATGGCAAAGGGCAGTGTAAGGAGGGCGTTTACGACGGGGGCAATGGCGCGGCCTTGTGGGACGGCGAGGGAGCCATTCTGTGGGAGAAAAAGTGAGTCATAATGAAGGGTTTGGATGGAGATGTTGGATATACAAGGGGACAAGATGGACAGATGATGCCCTCACTTGAGATTGGGCATGTAGGAGACATGAGTTGTAGACATGTGAAGCTGATCAAACTCACCGGCGGGCAGAAATCCTCTTGGAAATCAACAATGATGAGCGCGGGCTTAAACGCAGAGTCGAGAGTCATGGCTTTATTGCTGAATGAAGCAGAAAGTAATGAGATGCAAAGAGTTGAAGGAAATGAGACAAGCACATGTGAGTTACATATTCCATCATGCTTAGATCACGGCGCCTGAACCGGCCCCACCTCGGCGTCGGGCTTATCGCACCAAGATGGACTGATAAGACGCATATGAATCAAGGGTATTATTATGTGGAAGAAAGCTCCCATTGTGTGAAAAAAAAAACAAGAGTATAAACCGTCAAAACGATAGAGTACACATTGACTAAACAGTCCGTTATCCGTCGATATCGAAGCAATGCTATTCGCCCGCCTTTGCAACTAGTATATATACTCGCACACATGTCGTCTATAGAGCATGCCGTTTGCATCGCCCTGATCCCATATCATCCAAAAGATAAAAACTCCATGAATACCAACACCCGGCCGCGCGACCTTTTTGTTATTTTTACTGCGCTTGATTTCTTTGACATTACCCAACATGAAAAAAAAACATCATTATTCACCTCCGCGCAGTTCCATTGGACATGGCCAAGGATACCGACGATGGGGCGGGGGTCATGGCCCTCGAAGGGGCCCCTGAAGGTGCAGCGCTTCGGTTATGCGCCATGTGAGCCTTGACCAGGTGGCCGGCAGCAAGGGCACTGCACAGGGACAGTTCGCCAGCCAGGACTGCCGCGGCAATGATGCGGGCAAGGCGGCGGGCGTTGTCGCCAGGGTTGGTGGGGTGAGATCCTCGAACACCGAGCAGCTCCAGCATGGAGCCTTGGGGGTCCAGAATGGTGCCGCCGCCGAGCGTGCCGACTTCCAGAGAGGGCATGGAGACGGAGATTTGGAGAGAGCCGCGGAGACTGGATCATGGTTAGTACACGTAGTAAAAGACAAGACAAGAAAAAGACATGTTATAAAAGGACTCACTTCTTCATAATGGTAATGCAGTTGGCGCTCTCCACGACTTGGGCGGGATCCTGGCCGGTAGCGAGGAACATGGCGGCAACAATGTTGGCGGCGTGGGCGTTGAAACCACCCATCGAACCAGCCATGGCAGATCCAATCATGTTCTTGGCCGTGTTGAGCTCCACCAGAGAATCGACATCCGTCTTAAGGACACTTCGCACAACTTCACCAGGGATGATGGCTTCAGCGACAACGCTCTTGCCACGGCCCTCGATCCAGTTGATGGCGGCTGGCTTCTTATCCATGCAATAGTTGCCAGAGAGAGAGACAATAATCATGTCGTCAAAACCGGCCTCGTTCTGCATCACGCTGAGAGCGTGTTCGCAGCCCTTGGAAATCATGTTCATGCCCATGGCGTCACCGGTGGTGGTCTTGAAGCGAATATAGAGGTTGGTGCCGGCAATGGCCGTCTTCATCGTCTGTAGTCGGGCAAATCGGCTGGTCGAGTTGAAGGCCGTCTTCATCGTGGTCTGACCCTCTTCCGAGTCGAGCCACAGCTTGGCAGCACCGGCACGGTCCAGAGTATCGAAGCTAACAACGGGTCCACGGGTCATGCCATCAGCAGTCAGAACGGTTACGGCACCGCCTCCCGAGTTGATGGCCTTGCAGCCTCGGCTGGTACTGGCGACGAGAACACCTTCCGTAGTGGCCATGGGGATGAAGAAGCTCTGTCCATCGATGACAAGAGGTCCAGCAACACCGACGGGGATGGGCATATAACCAATGACGTTTTCACAGCAAGCTCCAAATACACGCTCCCAGTCATAGTGCCTGTAGGGCAGCTTGGAGTTCTCCAAAACACTGGTGATTTCAGAAGTAGCCCGGGTGCGCGAGATGATGGTCCGGCGAACCTTGACGGCACGAGTAAAGTTCTTGAGAGTCTTTTCGAGAGCATAACCTGGGATCTTGCCGCGCATCGATAGCTCAACAACCTCCTCGTCTGTCATTTCGGTGATGCGCTTCTCGGCGAGCATCTTCTCCAAGACGGCCAGGCTACGGTTCTCCACCTCGACCTTGGGCTTCGATTTAGCCTCGGTGTCACTCTCGTCATCCGTAATGGCTGGAGTAGCTGGCTGAGTCTGCTGGGGGGTGGGAGGCACATATTCGGCCAAGAGGCAAGTTGACGGTAGGGTTATCGTTGAAGCGCTGAGCACGAGCAAGCTCGTTGCGGTCGATTTGGTGGTCTGGTGTGTTGGGGTCCTTGATGGTCCATCTGGCCACATTGAAGAGGTAGCCATTGAGACCGACGCTGAGGGCGAGAGCGGCCACGATCCACTTGGAGAGCACGGGGTCCTCCAGACTGCTGAGAAGGCCTCCAACAACGCGACCTCCGACGCCAAAGAGCTGGCCCTCGGATGGAGCAGTAGCCGAAGGCAGGGCGTAGTGAATCGAAGGATACTCGAGCTCATACTTGATGGGTGTGATGATGCTCACGAGAACGGCGGAGCCCTTGGCCTTGGCAATCTCCAAAATGGCATCGAGGCCGTTGGACGCGACCTTGAACGGATCAATGGGAGGCGTGCTAACAACGCCGCTGAGGCCACCCACCAATGAACGAATGTTGGAAAAGGAGGCGCCGTTGCGGAACAGAATGGTGACGATGTTGATGAGATTGACCAAGACGAAGCCAGAAACCATCAGGCCCTTGAACTTGGGAACACTGCTGCTCTTGACATTTCTGCCAAACAGCGAAGCCTCCTTGGAGTTGGGCCCATCAGCACTTGCGGCGGCATTCTCCGCAACTCGGCGGCTGACGCCATCAGCTTCCAAGACCATGCGCATCTCAACGTGCCGCTTGATGCGGTTGATGACAAGCTTGATGCTCAGGATGGCGGTGTAGAATGTGAAGAGCAGAATGCAGTCGAAGAAGAGAATCCAGGCGGCCAGGAAGCAGAACTGCTGGAGGCCACCCTGAACGCCAGAAGCGGCACCGAGACCAAGGACGAAAATCTCAATGGCGTAGTCACAGACGATGTCGTAGCCCTTTTCCTTGATGGCAGCTTGAACGGCATAGGAGATGACGTTTTCCTGCTTGACTTGCTTTCCCTTCTTGGTCTCCTGGGCTCGGTGCTCGATGGCGTGGCTCAGCACAGCCTTGGTGAGGACAATGTTCTTCTCGAAACCAATGGTAACAACCAAGAAAGGAAGACCTTCGGAGAGGAGGAGAACGCTGATGGGAATGCCAAGACTGGTCGTAACGGCCAAGCCGAAAAGGAAGGCAAAAGTAGAAGAGAAGAGTGTGGTCGTTCCCAACCAAAAGTTTGAACCCAGACGGCGCATAGACAGGAAGAGAGACACAAAAGTGATGTGCATGGCCAGGTAGCCAAGGACCATGATGGTGATGTCCAAGCCACCGGCGTTCTTCAACAAGTCAAGAAATTTGGACCAAGAATCGCGAACCCAAAGCACGAGGTTGTTGCCGGCGTCGACCTTGGCAGCCTTCATGATCCACATCTTCTTCTCACGGCCATGCTGGGTCTCCGTCTCCTGCGCATTCTCGAGAGGAATCTCTTGAGCAGCAGCGATGAACTCGGGCGCCTGCTCGTAGGGAACAGAATAAGCCAAAACGCTGTCACGCGCATAGGCCGCAAATGAGTTGATGGTAGCAGGCAAGGTAGTGATTGAAAGATTGGAGGGAGTAGGCACGGCATGGGAGTGAGGAGCGGCAACCACCGCATTCGTAGAGACGATCTCGGGGAAGACCAGTGTCAGGAGGGCAAGGTGGTCAGCCTCGTCAAAGGAACCTGTGCTCTGCTCAACATTTTGCCATTTCCAGCCAGTCTCGGGACCAGCTATCAAATCTCTGCTGCCTTCCACCAGCGACGTCCATTCTGCCTTGCTCACGCTGGCAGTGCCACCAAACAGAGTCTCCTGGAGCAGACCAACATAGGACGTGCTGGCCAAGAGAGCAATCACACCAATGGTGTGTATAGGATGAGAGCAACCGCAACCTTGGCCAGGAACTGGACCAGCGGCGTGAGCCTCTTGTTCAGGCGCGAGGGGGCAGCAGCTTGGCTCGGAGCAGGCTCCCCGCGGAAGCGGCGGGGGAGCAGCGTGGAGGGATTCATGTCGATTGATGGAAGAGGTGTTTCGTTGTCGACTTGCGGCTATTCCATTGGCAAAGCGTATCGTACGATGCCGACTACCTTTGTGCGGTCTGTGACCCACAGTATCTTGTAAGCATCTTGTGATGGAACAATAACAATCAAGACCGATGGGAACAGAAACAGATATATAAGGACAGGCACAGGATACAAGGACAAGGCCACGAGGCCTGGGGAATGGCGGGGGATTCGACTCACGGACGTTGGCGTGCTGTTGAAAGCACCGAGCCAGCCTTGGTGACGGGATTGCCGTATTCGGTGTGGTGGGTTGCGAGGGATGCCGAAAGGCTGAAGAACAATAGGATGCTGACTGCAATTGACGATGATCAGGCTTGACAAAGAATGACGAGGGCGTCAGAACAGCTCAGCCACAACGCCTAGTCTGCCTCCAGGACGCGGATGGGAGAGAGGAAAAGAACGAAGCGGGCAGCGTCCCCCTTTCTTTAACGTCGAGAGAGAAAAAAAGTAGCGGCGAGCAGGGAAAAATATCGGCCACTGAAGCTCCCCTGATGGCAAAAAGAGCCCCGGAGGACGCTGATAGGAACCGGAGCAAATTAAGTCTCCAAAACGGGCCACCTAATCAGGTAATAAATTTGGGGTTGCGGCCTGGCCGCGCTTGGCCTAAAGCGACGCCAGTTTGTCAATCGCGGGGCGCTGAATGCGCTCTCTGCCAAATCAGAGCCCGGCGGCAGCGCAATCGCGGCATCTGATTTGTCCAGTGTTGCTGTGGTTTGTGGTTGGCCCCGAAAAGTGGTGGATGATGAAATGGAAATTATTCCTGTAGTCGGGTGGTGTTTCTTTTTTTGCGGGGCTCTTTTTGGCCCTAGAACCGAACGATACGAGTACGAACCCGATAAGGCGAGCAGGCACAAGGTCAGCGGCACGTGGCGTGTCTGGGCTGCCAGAGATGGCCCGAACTCTGTTCCATCCAATATTTTTTCTGGCTTCACCTTGCACCAGCCACCGCTGAATACACCGAGCGACACGACTTACAACACGATTCCCAAGAGACAACAGCCCGAGAGAAGCTCATCCGCCGCTCGACCTGGATCCTCAGTTTTATATCGACGGCTCATACTGCGCTACCGAGTCACTGCTAGCCCTTCGTCTACGCCCAACGGCGGGCCCCCAGACCCGCACGGCCTCCCTGGTCGACAAGCATGTTCGGATAGGCGCGGTGGGTTCCGCTGGGATCCCAGCATTTGCCAGGTTGCAGCTGCAAAGAAGATGCTGGAGATGGACAAGCATCAATTGTCGTCAACTGGCCCGGTTCATCCAGCCTTGAAGACAAGGCCTCGTGTCTCTCTCACCAGTCGGGCGAGGGCGAAAGCCGTGTGAGAACATGTCGGGAGTGCGAGTTGAGCAATGCCGGCTTCATGCAGCAACTCCTCTACTGTACAAACAGTGGCAAGTCTTTGATGCGGGCCTGGCACGACGGTTGCATAGCTAGAGTGGTATGTTGCATTGCCACCTTGCAGAAAAGTGACAGTCTTACCAACGATGTGTGTCGTGCCTTGACGAGAAAACCATGTCGGCAGTGTCAGTGCACCAATTGCCGCCAAGATTCATCCAAATCAACATGCGGTGAGGGGTACCAGGCTTTTGACTATTGCCTGCGACATGTCCAAGACATCATGTTTCGTCCATCATTGGCTCATGCATGCAGCTGGTACTCATTGGCAAGCCGTGCCTTGTTGGTCGTGAGTGGTTCGCCATTAATAAAAATTCAAAAGTAAATTTAAAAAAAAAAAGTATTAACCCTAGGTAGATAGTTATATAATATATATTATTTAATCACCAATTTCCACACGGCCGCTATCTGACTCGGAAAGCGAAAGAAGCGAGGAGGGACTTGACACCCATCTCCGAGCCTTTCGGCCGTTACATCTTCGAGAGGCTGTCGGATCCTTGATGCAACCCAAAAAAAACCCGATCAAACAGAGGAATTGTCTGTGGGCGGATTGCCGATACAACGTCGTGCTTATTTTCATTTACCCGGCTCCCATCCCAAAGCGTCTTGTTGTTGATGTCTGGAATACTCAGATGAGAATTCGAGGAGCATCTGTCTAACCAAAGTTCAGATCGCATCCTGCATCTGATGTCTCATAGCTTTTGGCGCACTAACATGGGGCCAGGCTGCATTCGATGAGCCGTCTACCGCATCTAGTGCAACTCAGCGGCACAGAGCCGAGATACATGTACGAGTACGCGCCGCCAGGTATTTCCAGAGACTCAAACTTTCAGCTGTGAATGAAAGCACAAGAGGTATCAATTGCTATAGTAGACAACAGCGGAAAGCAAATGCGCCGACCAATCATCTAGCCAACGTGACAGAACACCATCTCACAGTACGTCATCGCCGTCCCGAAGCTCCTCCGACTCGAGTAGCCGATACCGACCATCCTCTTGAAGCCGAGCGGTGGTGACGCGGTCGGGGTAATTCCTCAGAAACATGTTGGTGAAGTGCGTGCCGTAATGGATTCCTTCGATTGGCGACTGTCCGGCATTGTAACCCGGCAGCGGCCGTATGACGGAACGAAAGTTGGGCTCGTGAAAGTACGCGAATGCGAACCGTTCCCGGACGTTGAGCCCGACCTTGTGCGGCGTTGACTGCAGAAAATTGTTGGTCATGTACTGCATCATGTCACCTGAGGCAGAGTTCGTGAGCTACGAGCTTGAACAAGTTTGCCTGGGAGCCCTACCTGGAAAGACTGTGAATGTCCCAGCAACCGGGGGCACGTACACCCATCCGGCCTCGTTTTCCCGTAGTCCAGCTGAGCTCTTTTCCCAGTTGGAAAATCGTTCATCTTCATGCGGTGGCCGGACAAAAAGCCCTGGAGCGTGTCTCGTTAGACTTGCGGATCGACAGGTCGGTCCATGGTGAAAAGCTACATACCTCCAACGTCATCCTGAGCTGCAATGACAAGCAAGCCATAGTCAGTGTGGGAGCCGATACCTCGCCCTTTTTTGCCTTTGCCATTCGTTCTATTGTTTTGCGGAAACCTGTTGTGTCGCCAAATCAGTTACGGCTACACCATCTCATGCGGGATGGGGGGAGAGTATGGCTACTTACCTCAGGACACGCATGTGGTGCCACCCATCGTTTGTGCATCTCGTTAGCGATCCTGTGGGGATATCCAGCCCCATTTCGATCAGCTGCAGGAGCTTCTCTCCAGATACAGCCAAATCATTCATGTATTTGGCCATGACTGCTTTCATGTGCTGGTCCAGCCACGGGCATGGTCCATGACATGGCCAGCCTCGGGCGACCCGCTCATCGGTGTGCGGAAGATCCTTGGTCACGGTGAAGATTTCTGAGTAGTCGGCAATACCGTCAGTGATCTCTTCGCCAGAGGCGATATACCCTGAGTAGCTCATGTCGTCTACACAGGCCTGCTTCAGCGTATGCGGCTGGGCGAAGAAGCGCCTGCTTGCTGCGTTGGCGGCTTGGTATAATCTCTGCTGTGATTTGGACATGCCAATTTGGAGAATGCCATCTCTGCGCCAGGCGCCAATCATGGCATCCGCGATGGCCTTGTCGGATACAGACCCCGACACTTTCTCGGGAAGGGTAAAGGTCTCCAGCCTACCGACCTTGGCCGTGAAGCCTGGGGGCATGCCATGTCTTGCGGCTGTCTGTGCAATCACCGCTGCCGTTGATGCAGCGCGCGCCTTGGGGACGAGGTGACGGGCTACATCTACACCCTTGTTTGCGACCTTGACAACAGCCATCCTCTCTTTATAAATATGATGAGGGTTTATGGAGAGGCTGTCTTGTTCCGGGTGGACTCTGCGATGTTGTCTCCTGGGCTATTCCACTTGGCAACAATACGAAGGCTTCGGAGGGAGGGTGAGAGCGAATATAAACCATTTGAAGCATCAACATCCACTATGAGGGCTCAATGCCCGACCGCCATTTACGCATCTCTGCGCGAGGTTACCCAGAGCTGCACTAAGCTCATGACGCCTTCCCCAGCGCAGCTATCCTTCGTTCCATGTGGTGGCCACAGTTCTGCCTCGTCAAGAGGCAATTCCCAACCACGTATGCTCACCCAAATCCTGTGCAACAATGATTCTTTTGTGGTTTTGGGCATTGCGGGGCCTCGTGGATGGGCTTGTATTACCTGCTGTTGAACGAAGTTGGAGCGGTCTGAGACAGCAGAGGTTGAAGCATGAAGTTGATGAGGATGATGTCTCGGCCAAAGAGGCTGAGAGGTGAACGGTGCAGAATGAAACAAGGCAAATAGGCAAGTTCTTTGATCTGCGTGTTCTTCATTGAGACGCAGAGATTGCAACGCTTACAATATCTAGAAATCTCAGGAAGCCGATTTGGTAGGGCTCTTGGGAACTCACATCATACTGACCGCCTTGATATTCATCTTTGCTGTGTATGAAGCTAGCAGACCGGCCATGTCCGGACAAGCAGTATCCAGTGGAGAGCGCACGCCATATCAGATTTCAGAATGGGATTTTATTTGCCCATCCATTAGAATCCTATTCCATGCTGCTGTCACACCCAACCATGAGCCATCCGCCACGCTGGATGTGCAGCCATTTTACAGCCCAAGTCTCGGTGAGCTACCTGACATCAGACCATTTTCCCTTTCAGAGGTGTTGACATGGTACTCTTGGCCAATTATGAAATGGCATTGAATTCCATGTCAAATCTATGCCACCTGCTCCTTGGCCGATAGCGGCGGCTTGCCACACGGACGTCATCATACAGCTCCCATATTGCTGTTTTCCCTTGCAAGCTCGCCCTGGGACTGGAGGCAGGCGAAGCCGTGTGTCTGGGTAACGCAGGCTGCAATGGAATTATACACGGGGCATGTTGGGCGCAGATGTGGTGAGCGTTCATTGGCCGCTCACACAATGGGGAATGGGTTTTGGACACTCTGACCCGACATTGAGAGTTAGCTTCCATTTGGACAACCCAAAGACTAGCCGAACGAATAACAGACAAGAGGATGTGCTACCCTGACCTAGGTCGAACAAGGCTAGGGTGGAAAGAAATCATGAGCGTGAATCGAAACGAAATGCTCGATCCCAACGACAAAGACCGATGCTGGGAGTGATGACGCGAAGATTCTTTGACCATTTGAGCTGTCAGCGTGGGCTCTGCCCCTGCTGCTCGAACACAGATCTGGACTATATCTAGAGCAAGATCTCGCAAACGCTCAGCTAAGAAATCCTGGATCTCGATCGCATATCCGCTCCGACAGGCTGGGAGGCCAAACCTTGCCGAAAGTGCCCCCAAGGACGAGGGCCTCGAATATCTGTGTTTCTGCCTGACCCATCTGCCAATCTCTTCTTGGACCATGGAGGGCCTTTTGGACCAATAGTCAAAGCAAAGGAGCGAGCCGCCATTGGGAAGCTAAGGTGTTGAAAACACATCGTCGCCCAATGATGGCTTTGACCCCGAAATCGCCTCCATCACTTGACCTATTCAGGCTCACTCGATAGACAACCGTCTCCTCATTTCGACTTGAACATGGCCTCCCCCCCCCCCCCCATCCGGATGCTCGCTCCTCTCTCCCCCATCGTGGTCATCTTTGGTCAACACACAAAGTGGCATGACGTGATGAAGCATGCATCGCACATGAAGCCGCTGGCCATTCACGCTCAACCAACTACCGTGGGTGCGACCCATCAATTATTCAAGTCAGACGAAAACACAAGCATCGTGAGGAGCTCCGGGACTCTCAGCAGACTGCTCATTTGATGAAGTTTTTTCAGATTCTCCGCCAAAACTCGCCAGACTGGCCTCTCGCGCGCTTTTTGCCATCTGCTAGGCTCTATTTCCCCTCCGGCGAAGGAGAAGGAGAATCCGACTGCGCCCGACCCCCGTGCAACCAAGCGCAACCTCGTCTGGCTTATTTGGCGGCAGTCTTACATTTTGATGCGTATGACTGACTCTAGTAAGGTTAAGACAGTCCTGTGCGATTGCGTTTGAAAGAGGGGCTTCGGTCAGAGAGGAGACGCATCGTGAGCGGGACACGCGCCACGCAAAAAAAAAAAAAAAAAAATAAAAACTCTTTTCCTTTCTCTTTTCTCTTTTCTCACTTTGGCGGTCCGAAGACAAGGAGCCTTGGGCATATTCGACATTCTTGGAGAGATGCAACTCGTAATCTTGCGTGAAATATCTTCGTATTAGGGGGTAATGTTACAGCTGCAAAGGAGAAGAAAATTACAAACGGCGTTGCTCAGCATATCACCACTTACGAGAACGCACAATCATCGCCATGAGCAACCTGAAAAGACGGTCAAAAGCTCAGACTTGACTGCCGCACTTTTTGTCTTTACAGCTCATCCTCCATTAAGCACCCAACTCCCCTTTCCCAATCCCCATTTCATCCAAAAACTCTGGCTCCATCTCAAAACTCATCTGGTCAACTTGGTCGTCTCATGACTTAGTCCAGCCTCCTCTGCCTTCTTATCCGCAATCTCACAGAGCGCCTTCCACTCCTCTGCACTCACTCTGCTCACGCTCAGCCGGCCCTGCTTGAGCATCTGCATGTTCTCCAGCGGACCACCCGGCTTGCCCAGCTCACGCAGCTCCTTGAGGCCAATCGGCACGGCAAACTTCTTTCTGAACTCGACGTGGACCAAGCTCCAGCGGACATTGTCCTTTGAGGACTGCGGGTCGTAGTAGGGCGTTCCTGGACGACGAGCACTTTCTGGTGAACGAAGAGAGATTGTGTTAGTTCTGTATGAAACGTGATGAAAGGGTGAGGGTAAACTTGCTGTCTTCGGAATACTCCTTGACAATCTCCATGATGCCCGCGATGCCGGGCTCCTTGCAGTTGGAATGGTAGAAGAAGGCCTTGTCGCCCTGATTCATGTTCCTCATGTGATTGCGCGCCGCATACGCTCTTATTCCTGTTGCACTTTCATCAGCATCCTGCCATCCTGCTACAAGAGCCTCTCGAGTAAACTCACCATCCCATCCTTCGGGCTTCTCCTTTGCCCGCAAATCATCAATCGAGAACCTGACGTCGATGCCGTTCTCGTATCGCGTCTCCGGCTCGGCCTTCATCAGCCAATACCACTCGCCGTCGTGACGCGGCGCATCTGGGTTCGTTGCCGGGATGGCGTCAATGTCTGTGTCCTCGGAGACGGCGCGTGAGCCTTGTGTCAAGTCACCGCCTGATGATGCCTTTGTCTCCTTTTCATCATCTTCATTCTTTGCATTGGTCTTCTTGCTGTCCTTTTTAGCAGCCTTCTTGTCGTCTGCTGTAGCTGCTGGTTTGTTGACGTCCTTGGATTCCTTTGCAGTGGCAGCACGCTTCTTGGTTGGAGCGGCCTTGTTCGCTTTTGTCGCAACTTTTTTCTTTTCCTCGGCTTTTTGAATTGATGCTGCCGCCTGTCGTGACGAGCGTCGCTTAGCCACCGGCTCAGCTGCCTCGCCTTCCTCTCTGATGCGCTTTCGTGGAGGCATCTTTAATCTCTGTCCCTGGATAATAAAATAAAATGACGATAAAAAGAAATCAAACCAATAAATAAAGGATCTAATAAGTGATCTTGTCTCTCTACGTCACGTATCAAAACAGCAGCAGCAACTCAAGCAAACAAAGTCTGTGAGATGAATGAGTGAGTGAGCTCCCTCAAGGTACGTACAGTACAGCACAAAACTCTCCGTCGGCGCGTCAGCCATACAAATCCAACTTTCCATCCAGGCACGCGCTCTTCCGCCACAATGTGGCTACACTCCACCCCCAGAAAATCCCTAGCACAGGCTTTTTCCCTGAATTAGCCGGGGGGGGGGGGCGCAATCCCAAAACTGCCGTCTTATTTTCTTCCCTCCCCGGTTTTTCTTCTCTCTCTCCAGTACTACGTACTAGGAACGCTGCAGGCCTCCGCAAAAAAAAAAAAAAAAAAAAGAGCCTCACTTTTTTTTGTAACAAAACTTGTTTTTCTTTTTAAGCGCCCAGCATTCTAGGCCGGCTGCCGAGTCTGGAAGCATCGGATGGAGGGCGCAAAGGAATCCTTTCTTGCTATTTTCGGGACCAATGCCGGCACAAATTGGATGGAAATGGACAGTGGCTGCGTGGATGCGTCGTCGGCGGGTCGCGCTATTGGTGGATTAAGTGGATGACTAAGTCACAGGGCTGCCGTGATGACTCAGCGAGCTTGGCGGACCTCATGACAACTTGACCTTGGACGACGCCCATCTGTTTTCGCAGACATGTCTTATTCAGTAATTGTAGAATCAATTGAATCAAATGTTTTGTAGTGTGAAGAGTGATGGGTGATGAAAAATAATACAGTTTGATGATACTGTCCCGGTGCTATACGAGTCTACGGTGCCCTTGGACGGGGCTGGTTGACGACCATGGAACCATGGTCCAGAACATGAATTACAAGCAATGACAACAGAGGCAATTGTTTGATTGGGTTCAAGTCGACGGCATAGGGCTAGCCAAATGGGTGGTGTCAGGGTATGTGTTGTAATGCATGAGGGAGAAAAGGCCTCATTGCTTCTAAGCGGTGCCAGGCTTCCCGGCCATGATCTTTTTAGAGCAATAGAGGAATATTTGTTTGACAGCGCCAGCGATAATGGCAGTAGACAAAATTGAACCCCAATTGGCCAACGGAGGAGGGAAATTGTAAGGCTGCGTCGTAAGCTAGCGACGTAGCACAGCAAAGTTCCAGGACTTTGGGCGGGAGATGGTAGGAAATGCCCCTGGCCAAACGGCACGACGGTGGCTTGAAAAAAAAGGCATGCATGCCTGCAATGGAATGAGAAAGCATGTACAACAACGTTTTCAAGGGCAGGACTCTCTCTTGGCATCTTCATCCTTGATGAATTGGGTCTTGATGAGAGTGACGCCCAGTTGCCCAAGAGAGTGTCATGTAAGTGTGTGTGTGTGTATGTGTGTGTATGCATCTTGGGGGATCTGATGGCCGACGACGAGGATAGTCCAAATAATGCAGAGCCAGCATGTCTGGGGAGTTGATGCGGGTTAATGATGGTGATGACAAAGGGTAGCATGTGCAGAGTTGTCAGGAGGATGAGGTAGGTCGGGGGAGGTAGTGTCAGGTAGAGAGCCCTCATTGGCTGACAGCGAGGGGGCCTCCTCGGGGTCCCAGGGTATAAAAGCCGTCCCCCCCCAACTACCCTCCTCCTCACTACTCTCCCCTCTTCACACTCGACAACTCAAACTTGAACAGAAAACAAGAGCAAAACATCATTCAGAGGTTCATCTGATAGAGTCTTGCTGTTGCATCCCCCTATACACCATCCCCCTGTTAGCTTTCGTCCAACACCTCGCCGTCGCCCCCCTACCTACCACTGCCAGCCGATGCAACCAAGGATAGGACCATCTCAAAGAAGCTGCCAGCATCACATCCTGCATCATTGAGAGAACCATGAGCTCCATCAGCATGGACATGATGTCGCTGAGTCCCCCTAGGGAGCGTGTCATGAGTCTCGACTATCACAGGGCCGACACCAGAAGGACCCGGCAAGGCCCAATGGAGCCTCGAATCCACAACGCCGCCTTTGAGGATCTCATGCCGCACAAGAGCCACAGAGATTACCGCTCAGGCCATTCAACGAAGCATCCTCGTTACTCTGAAGAGTATGAAGCCGTTGATCGACACTCCTCATCACATCGTTCGTCACGTGAAGTCGATTCCGTCCTAGTTCAGCCATCAGTATCCTCAAGAGGCGTTGGAAGCCAGGATTTGGCTAGGGAGCCCAGAAAGTCCAGAAAACACCATCTCCCCTCCCCTCCCCCCAGATGAGTCTCATCGGTATCGTCGTGGCCAAGTTGAGTCCTTCTCCACTGCCGCCAGAGCAGAGAGAAGTAGCGACCTCTGGGGTTTTGGCGCTTGGTGCGATCCAATCGTCGTGCCACAGCAAGAACTTTTTGCTGAGGACCCTTATGACAATGAAGACATTGCTCGGAGCAGGAGAGTAAGCAGATCCAATGCTCCCAGCACACCACGGGATCGGCTGTTGCCGATGCCCGAGCTCTCGCCCATGCCAACGCACTTTGAATTCTGTCCTTGTTGCATTGAAGAGGAGGGCAGAATCAATGAAACGTGGCATATGGCAGGACATGAGAAGATGGACACTCAATGTAAGCCACTTCGGGGGGGCAATCCCGTCACTTGAGTGGTGCATACTGACTATCGATAGTGGAGTACGCAATGGCATACATTGAGCGAATGAGGTTCAAGCAGTAGACTGGGCGACAGAATTGACCTGAGAAGAAGAGAGAAGAAGAAGAAAAAAGGTGGGCGACAAGGCAATCTGTGAATGACGACAGTGGGCAATGGCATATGGCGTATGGCGTTTTTGTTGAGTGACGTGACCGAGGGGATCTTTGTGTGTTTGGCGTGTTTGGCGCAGCGACCTGTAACCAGTTTCAGACTTGAGTAATAGTAATGAAGGCATCTCTTATCGCCCTTGCTGGAGTAGAAGAGTGGCGAAAAGCACGGAAAGGCTCGAAATGAACATGAGCTGCAGCCAGCCAACTTTGGTGGTCAGGTGTCGTAAAAGGACATGGTTCCTCAAACGCTAGGCACCATTATCCAATCCAAGCCGGCCGCTGCTGAGTCTGCCTAATGACGAGCATCATGGGCGACAAGCCGACTGGACAATGTCGCGCGCCCTGTGAAGGATCCGATTGTTTCAGGACATGGAAAAAGAAGGAATGAGGCATTTGATGATGAGATGGAGAGATGGAGATGATTCCAGCATGTTCTGGCGTGTAGATGAAATGATAAAAGCGAAGAGAAGTGAATGGCAGACTGTCTTCACAGCACATGCACGGGTGAGTGAGGATGAAAGTCCTAGATTGCGAAATGAGGGGGTGGATCAGGCTGCCAGATGGGGAGCCCTCCGTTGCCTGTCCTGCTGCGCCGCTTCGGGGCCGAGAGAGGTACAGGTACCTGAAAAAATGACAGCCTGAGGCTTGATGAGGCTTGAAATGTGAGGCTTGACTTTTGAGGCTTGACGTTTGAGGCTGGTGACTGACAGCATGGGAGGACCTCTGTACTGTGAGTGGATGCTGGGGCTCGCGCTTGCTGGGCGTTGCCGGGCCAGCAGAATCCCCTAAAAGCCGTTGACAGGATCAACAGTGGAGCAGCGCATACAAGAATAATCCCGGCCCCTGGGATTGAATGCATCACTAGGCAGATTGATTTGCTTCACGTCTAACCAGCATCCAGCGCCTCCAGTATCATTTTCTCTTGTTTCTTTTCTCTTGTTCTTTTTTTTTTTTTTTTTTTACTTTTGGTTCTCAACCCGGGATCCGGCTGCATTTACCGATATCGCCATGGAGCTCGCATCCAAATCCCAAAACCTCTTCGACGTCTATCTCCGACTGCGACCCCCGTATCCTGGAGCGCTGCAGACTGAGCGCATCCTTGACGTCGAAGCCGCGGCCGACAACCTGCATCCGTCCCACATCACGCTCAACCCACCACCGGATCGACGAAGGGCCATTGAGCGGTTTGGCTTCACGCAGGTGTTTGAGGAGGACGCCAGCCAGCTCGACGTCTTCCACTGCACGAATGCCCCGTCTCTGATCGAGGGCGTGCTGGCGCCCTCTGGCGGCGATGGAACAGACGCCGTCGTGGCTACGCTTGGTGTCACGGGCTCAGGCAAGGTACGCAGACGGCGGCCGGAAATGCAAACGCGATGCTATGCGTCCTTGTCCATCTAACCTGGCGGCAGACGCATACGATCCTTGGCAGCCGTAACCAGCGAGGCCTCACGCAGCTGGCCGTGGACGTCATCTTCCGATCAATCAACGACAACATGGTCGAATCCGCCCAGTCGCCCACTCTCGACTCGCTCCAGGCCTGCGATGCGTCCGAATCGACCCTCGTCACGGCCACCTACTTTCTCGATGGCATGAATGGGGATATCGCGCAGACGACATACCGTGGCTCCGGCTCAAGATCAACCACGCCCATGATGGTACGAACCCAGCCAACCCTCTCGTCGATCAAGACGTCCACTCCCAGTAAAGTTGCGCGAAGAGTGCAGCAAATGCCTGGCTCCTTTCCCGATTCAGCAATGTCAAGCCCGAAAAGTGTCAGGCCTGTCAGTGAAGCTGAGGAGACGCTGCATGGCAAAGGGCAATAGAATTGCTCGGCGCAACCGTCTCTGGGAATCAGCAGATCCAACACGGCGGCCAGAATTCCGTCGCCCAAGCGGGCACTGGAGCGGCCATTCATGTCGTTGACCGCCGCCAGTCGCCTCAAGACAACAGCTAAACAAAACATAAAGGGCGAAAGCACAATGTACTCGAGTCAACGACGAACCCTGCGCCGAAACTCAACCCTGCTCAACTCGCTTCCCTATTCCCCCGACGTCAGCGACTTTGTCGTGTCCTGCGATGCCGCCGCCGAGTACGCCGTCGTTGTATCCATGTACGAGGTTCACAACGACCGCATCTACGACCTCCTCACCCCCGCCGCCAAATCCGCCGCCAACAAAGACTACCGCCGACCCCTCTTGTTCAAACCCACCGAGCTGTCCCCTGATCGCAAGGTAGTTGCCGGTCTTCGCAAGGTAGTCTGCACCGATGTTCGAGAAGCCCTCTTGGTGCTCGAGGCAGGCCTGCAAGAGAGGCGAGTGGCCGGTACGGGGAGCAACAGTGTCTCGAGCAGGAGCCACGGCTTCTTCTGCTTCGAAGTCAAGAAGAGGTCGTTTGGTTGGAAGAACAACTCGTGGAGTGGAAGCAAGCTTACCGTTGTCGACCTCGCGGGTAGTGAGAGGGCGAGGGATGCAAAGACGCAGGGCGCGACCTTGGCAGAAGCGGGAAAGATTAACGAGAGCCTCATGTATCTTGGCCAGTGCCTTCAGAGCCAGAGCGAGGTCAGCGCCGGCAGAGTAAGTTGATCCATCTACAGACGAAACCAAACAGGAGTCATCTCTAACTCTGCATCAGGCCAATGTTGTCCCTTACAGACAATGCAAGCTCACCGAGATCCTCTTCTCCAACTCGTTCCCATCCGCAGCAGGATCCTACTCTCACACTCCGCGCCGAAACCCCCAGCGAGGTGTCATGATTGTGACAGCTGATCCCCTGGGCGACTTCAACGCAACGTCCCAGATCCTTCGCTACAGCGCCCTTGCTCGCGAAGTCACTGTTCCTCGTGCGCCGTCATTTACGGCCAATACGCTCGCGCCAAGTCCCACGCATTCCACGCATCACACCAGGCCGTTTGGCAATGCCGGGTTTGGATCTACGAGAAGCCACTTTTCACCCATCAAAGCCACCGACGAGAGAGTCACCATGGAGATTGCCGCGTTGGAGATTGCCAGGATGAGCGAGGAAATTGAGCAACTCCGTGACGAAATCGAAGTGCAGAGCGAGGCCCGTATTACGGCCGAGGCTCACCTCCTTAGTACGGAGGATCGCATGATTGACATGGAGGCGGCCGTTCGAGAGGAGTGCGCGCTTGAATTCGAGCAGCGTCTTGCCATGGAACTGGCTCGCTTCAAAGCATCCATGCAGATGGAAAAGGAGCGGCACGAGGAGCACTGGGACCGCAAGGTGGACATTTTGGAGCGCGGCCTGGACACGGGCTTTGAGGAAGACTTTGACAAGGAAAACGTCCTGGTGGAGAATCTGACGCAGGAAGTCGAGCGGCTGCGACGCGAAAACATGATCCTCAAGAGGGAGCTTTCCAACCGCAGCCCCAGCAAGCGCAAGCCCCTGGAGGAGCGCGAGGACTTTGTGCTTCCCAGCGGCAGCGGCACGCCCAAGCACGACAGCGTGACGAGCATCAGCCGCAAGTTTGAGCGCATCAAGATTAGCAGCGACGTGGGCGGCGCCAACGGGCCTAGAAGTCCCAAGAAGGTGCGCAGATTGGTGGCCAGGCGCTGGGATGATGCGGACGAGGTGTAGACTGGGGAGCAATTTGCAGGTTGCTTGTTTTCCTGCGCTGTCGATGCGTTCTTCTGGACATGATTTCTTGAAAACTGCTTTTCGTTTTATTGCAGTGTAATTGGAAAAATGACGATGCCACGACCTAGATAAGATTATAAAAGGGAGAGAGACATGTGGGCTTTGGGAGAATGGGATGGGATGGGATACCCGTGATTCAGGGGTTTTTTATTGGGTGTTGTTTATTTTCATACGAGTTTTTTTGTTGATTTAGTTGTATGGATTGATAGCATGGACATGGTATTCCTTTCACCGGTATCTATGATGTGTTTCTATATAGAAAGACTTGTACTTGTAAACTTGTGGGTTTTTGTTGGTTTATGCTGTGCCTAGCCGCAGAATGGTGGCTAAATAAATGACTTCTATATTGTGAATAAACGAAAACCAAACAAAACAATGTGCTTGATAAACGTTGGGGGTATATTAAACATGTTTGAGCACAACCAACGCCTGATTAAATCTTCAAAAGAAATCTCCCGCCGTCATTATTCCTCCAAGATGACAACTCATGATTGCAAACCACTGGCCTCGTTTTGCTCCTCGATATCATTCACAGCAGGCTCCTTGCCCTTGCCCTTGTTCCTGCTCTCCCCCTCTGTCGGAGCCACATCCCGATCTACTGCAGACTGCTGAACGGGAGGCGGAGGCTGGATGGGAAACTGTGGAATCGGCTGCCATCCCTGCTGCATCATGGGCTGCGCAATGACATAGATGGGTCGCGAAGCCGCGGTATTCACCCTCGACGTGTCCACGCAAGCGCCCACGAACAAGCCGAAATGGATCGCGGCAAGGAGATACGTGACGGCGGCCACGGCAATGGACACGCTCCGCTCGTGCTTAAACTTGTACTCGGCGGCCTCGTCGTCGTCGTGGGTGCACGTCCAGACGTCTGCGCCGAGGGTCGCGTTCCAGTGCTCGCCGCAGGTCTGGGAGCTGAAGCCGGGGCCCCACGAGTCCTGGAACCAGGGGCCAAAGAGCGAGGTGAGGACGGTGGCGACGAGGAAGATGATGAGGCACAGGGCGATGTGGGCGCCGGGGTGGATGCCGTCCTTTTGGAACTTGCGGGCGGCGCGGACGACGAGCTCGACGAGGCTCCAGAGGAGCGCGATGATGCACTTTTTGTAAAGGAGATTAGTTTTCCAAACTGTTACATTGTTGGAGAGAGAGAGAGAGGCTTACAGGAGGAGCGGCGGATATGACGACGGTGTAAGCAAAGTAGGTAAAGTCGAGGCTGCTAAAGCCCAGTCCAATGCCCGTCACCGCGAGGAGCACAGACAGAACGTGCAACACCGTCTTTGTGATTTCCCAGGGCTTAATCAGTTCCGGCTCCAGGTCGTCAAAGGTCGGCTGCGGCCCCGGGTAGGGAACGTACGACACGGCCGGCGCGGCGTAGACGTACGGCTGGAACGGCTGTTGCTGCTGCATCGCGGGAGGGACAGTCTGTTGCGATTCCTGGTGTTGCGCCTCGGGAGGCGGTTGCGTGGAAGACATGTTGCGCGGCAATTGGACAAGACAAGAAAGTGAGGGTTTCGAAGGTGTCGTCGTAGAGAGTTTCGACCAAACGGTGATCAATTCGATTTTACTGCTTCTCGATTCGAAAAAGGCGGAACAGGTCGGATTTCGAGTTTCAAAGCGTGCGAATGCGTCGACACAATGCGCGACAAGGCAACGGAAAAGGCCCTTGCCAACCAATACACACAACGACGTCTATACCCTCAAAAAACAAACAAGTCAATTTTAAAAAAAAAAAACCACACAAAAGCCCTCACCGTGGCGTAAAGTAAGAAGAGAAGGAAAGAAAAAGAAAAAGATGACCACTCCGTCTCACGACATACAGTAGTACGCTCTCTCTGTTTCCTCACTAGGTAGGACGCTAGATACATACACACAACTCTGCCCTTCCAAACCGGCATCTCGCTACGACATTGAAAGAGCGAAAACCGGGCTTCAGCGCCCACTAACTGCCGGTGCGTGGGACTCGCGAGGGTTTAGCAGGATGCTTGCGCGCCGTTCATGCGGCAATGGTAGCATCCTGTGTCAGACGAAAGAGGCGGAATCCCTGTATATACGCGAGTTGCTGTTGCTGCGCTACATCGTGATTGGTGCAAACGGCGCTGCTTGAGCGCCCATTGGCTGGGTAATGTCCAGATGGGCTGATTCGGCCATTTCCTGTTCTGGAAAGGAGCCAGGGGTAGCTTAATCTTCCCTTGGTCTCAAGGGAGGGGCCTGGATGGAGTTTCGCTTGCAAGGGTTTCCCGTGGGAATAGGCAGCGGCTGAAGAGAAAAATTAAAGTAGTGACGCCCGGGAAGATGCGCAAAAGAGTCAGAGATGAAGAGGCCACTTCAGTTTCAGGCTGGTTGCCCGAGGTTACAAGTATCATTAGAGAGGTATACGTAGTCTAAAGTTGCGGCCAAGGCCAACGCTCTTCGTAGAATCATATCATATCGCCAATAAGCCCGGAAAGAAAAAAAACAAAGTCCCAATACATGATGTTTCCATCTCCTGTCTCGCTTCTACAACTAGCTTCTCGTGCTTCAAGCCGGAGCGTAAAACTCCCTGATCGCGGGCCCCTGGGTGGCGGCGGGAGGCTGCATCTGGACAGCCTCGGTAGAGGCGTCGTTTTGCATCGGTTGCCATCCCTGGGTGGCAGCAGGCCAGTTTTGCGGCTGTGCAATCATCATGATGGGGCGTCTGGCGGCCACGTTGCGGCGGTGGGTGTTGATGCAGGCGTCGATGAAGAGGCCAAAGTACAGCCCAAAGAGGAGGCAAGTGATGACGGCCGCACCCAGGACCTTGCCGCGAGGGTAGGTATCCCTGTATGGATCACAGCTGCCACTGACTCTGTGCAGGTTGCCGTTGATGTCCGAGTAAGTATAGGTGCCGCAGTCTTCCTCGTCATCTTGGTAGGGAGTCAGGGCGACGTATGCGCAGAGAATGCCGCCCGTGATGCTGGAAAGCATCCAGAGGATGAGGCACATGCCCACATGCGCGCCAGGGTGAATGCCCTTTTTGAATTTCCGAACGGCTCTCGTAATCACTTCCGCAAGGCTCCAGAGCATGGCAATACCGGCCTGTAGTGTGTAAGTCGGGGCTATTCATGCACGTCGTGAAATAAAGGGGGACAAGCATACAGGAGGGGCTGCAGCAATGGCACCGCTGATGTTGCCATTGTGCAGAGAAGCCAACGAGAGGCCCAAGCCGATGGCGCCCAGAAGAACACCGGCACCATGGAATCCCACTCTCGTAAACGCAGCCTTCTTCGTCTCCTCTGGCAGTGGCAATACCGGTTGCTGGCCCGGGTAGGGTTGGTAATATGGCTGGTATCCCGCAGCAACCAGCTCCTGGGGAAGAGAATGTGTCGGGGCGGGCACTGCAACAGGCGCCGCAGTGTTCTTTTCGGTGACTTGGGGAGTCTCTTGAGAAGCCATGGCGACAAATGTCTCGGGGTTGGCAATGGGAACAAGTAAGAGCTAAACTGGCAAAGAGCGGCAAAAAAACAAGACAAATGGAGTGCGTGCTGGTGTATAGAAGCGACGCAAATCTCCTCGGACGAGCAAAACCAAGTCAAGTATCGAGTACCGTAAAAGCGTGCAAAACAAAACGACGGGCTGCAACCAAGAGCGTTACAAAAGCGAGTGTATGTCCCAGACTTGGGCGGCGAGATTTGCCGCTGCGAAAACGAACGACAAAGCGAATGACTATGGGAGAAGAAATGGAAATCAAATCACCATCCAACAAGAGAGGGCCGGCGCTATTAAATGCAGGCAGCGGCACGGCATGGGCAACGGGGAAATTGGGCCAAGGCACCCATGTGGGAAAAAATGCACGATCAATGGTGGCGAGGAGGATCCACATCCTTGATACGACTCCTGTGGCCAAGCTGCTACATACTAGCATCATCCGCAGCTACTAGTAAGATGCTTCTAGTCTGTGCAGCTAAACAGAGGCGGCATCCAGCAATTATGGAGTCTCTGTGCTTGGGGAGTAAAACAAGAAACAGGCCAGTGTCAGTCACCAGCCGCCATGGCTCAAGGCAAAACACGGACTGATGTGGGCAAATCGCCTCGTCGTCGCACATCAGCCTCGTCTCGAGTCTGCGCAACGGGGCAGGGCAACGGGAAGCGCCAGTTCGAATGCCAAAGCCATCTTCAAGCTTCTCGAGACGCTCTTTCAGACCCCAAACCTCGTTGGGACACGAAGGAGCGTCTCAAGAACCTACAAGATGGCCTTGTCGTCTGAGCCGACATTCCCCATTGCCGGATCATCAAAGCATAGCCTCAACATCCATCACTCTATTCATATCCATGCCACTTTGGACCCGGAGCTGCCTGGGACATATTTTTAGCAACCGTCACACGAATATCGAGAATGGCTGGCCATACCGGTTATCCCTTGCATCTTGAATGCAGCCCAACATTTCTTTAAACGCGCCATGTACTTGGCATCGTGTTTTATTCCCGTTGTAACACCACCATGAGGCCCATTATGCCCAGCATTACCGTCTTCAGCCATGGGTATTCCGACAGCAGGATGGTGACATAGCCGACAAAGGGTACATATGCAATCACGCTGCCAATGATGTCGGTGCGCTCCAGGTAGTCCTGGCCCTTGGCAAAGAGCTCAGTGTCGTCCGCCACGTTGTTGTCTCCCTTTGTCAGAAACTTTGCCTTGTCGCTTAGTAGAGGTGTTAGCAAACGTGACAGAGTCGACGGCAAGGCTCTACCTACCCATGACCGAATTTCCGCACGACTCGATGCACAATGGGAATGTCCTTGTCCTTTACGTTGTAGACAACAATCTCGCCGACCGAAGTTTCGCTAATCAGTTCGCGGTTCCAGAGCAAGAGCAGGTCGCCTCGCTGGAAGGCCGGCTCCATGCTGCCGCTGAGAACGACGACGATGGGAGACGGGGAGTCCGAGACGATGGAGAGGCCTTTCCACATCTATTATCCAAGCCATCCAGTTGGTTAGATTCATGTCCCATATCAGAATGCACATCAGAAGGGGGTCGGTGGCGGATCACAGCGTCGCTACGCACCATGAATGCCGTGGACAGCACCAGCCCAAAGTTCATGAGCTGGGCGGCGAAATTCCGCGGGTTCTGGAGACCTGCAAACATTGCGGCCTCTCTGTTGGCAAGTGATGCAGAGCGTCGAGCTGGGAGGAGGAATGGCCAAGATAGCAACAAGCTGGATGGTTTGTTTGTGTAGTGATGACAATTGCTGGCTGGCATTGGAGCACAAAGTCAATGGCCAACGATCTGGACATGGTGGCTCTTTGGAAGCTCCCGAGCCAATCAGGTGCTGCGCTGGGCCGTGGGTCCCACCGGTGCTTGCAGTCTGATCGGTACGTACCTTGGTGCCATCTTTTTGGAGGCTTCGGGCGGGACTCGAGTGCGATCTGCGGGGAGCCGATCTGATGTCATTGACCAGGAAGCCGTCGAAAGCTTGTATGTCATCGCTTGTAATCTAAAGGCTGGGACGGGCAGTATAAATCGAGGACAGACGCCTTGGGGTCTTCCAGCTGCTCCGGGGCACTACAAAGATAGCATCTTCAACAGTGAAGGCGAGAATTGAAATGAATTCCATCGCCGTCCAAAGCCAATTCATCCCAATCCAATTACATACCCTAGACCCAGACACTATTATATACAATTGCAATCATGGAGGGTGGCAATAACAACAACAGCAACAATCAGCAGCAGCAGCAGCAGCAGCAGCAAGGTCTGATGGGCGCCCACGCGCAGTATATTAAAGGCGTCGGAGAGGTATGGATTCAATCATTGCAAAGCTACTACTATATCAACTCTTCAAACTGCATCATCATCATCTGCTAACACCAACTTCCTCTTATAGGCAACCATTGGCAGTATTAGCGGCTCGCAAGCCTGGTCGGCATCGGGAGCGCAGGACAAAGCAGCTGCGCTCGAAGCCCTGAAAAAGGCCGGTGAAAAGAGAGATCCGAACCAGGGATATGGAAAGGCCGAAGAGTGGGCTGGAAAGTTGACTGGGTGCGAGGGCATGCAGAAGGAGGGCGCGGCAAGTTCGCACAAGAGGAACGACTAAAGGGAACGGAATCGACTGCTGTGGAACGTCTGGGACAACAGATTACGGCGTTGCTGAGTGTATAACAATTGTAAAACAAGGAAACCAAATACAGCATCATTATCCAATGTGAAGAAGTGAGGCTTCATTTCACTTTCCTTGCCATGGCTGCTTGAAGACATTGTTGCCCTCGAACCTTCCATGCCAACTATCGCAGCTCTCTTTCCCCATTCACAAACTGTTGTTTACATGTGCTCTGCTGTTTTATTTTGGATAGACACGATTCTGTACCTTTTCTCACAACAACATTCATCATCTCTCCCTTGTCACGCCGCTGTGACTCTAACCTATCGCATACAATCTCCTCATATTCACCTCCTCAGCTCCGCGATTTGACTAGAACGGAGCTTATTCTTTGAAGCATCATTACGGCAGTGTCGTGTTACACACATCTTCCACTTTGGTCGTTATACTACTTTAGCAAAACAATGGACTCCACGCCTCTACTCGTCGGCAGCAACGGCCTCTCCGGCCAAGCTCTTCTACAGGACCATGTGAGTACACGCAGTCTGTTTCTACGGTGCAGCATCCGTGTAGTGTTGTTAGTTCTCTGCTAAAGAGCCGTTGTGAACAGCCCGTGTTCCTCCGCGCCAGCCATTCTCCGTGGTGCTTCATACCGCAAAACGTGCTCGTCTTCTTCCGCGGCCTCATTCTCGCATATCTCATCGCCGCTTCCATCTTGGTTCTAAACTACGAGACTACAGACGCCGCACCGGATCTAACAAATGCTCGCCTCTTCTTCGACTTTGCCATCATCAGCGGCGCCTTGGTTCTCTTGTACTATATAATCACGTTTGTAGGTCAAAATGCACAACCTCGTTGAGTTGTCACAAATGTCTAACGTGGGTTTGTGATTGCAGTCGTGGACTTTTACCCACTTGTACTATCCGGATCCTGAGGAAATCGATGGCGGCGTTGAATCATGGCTTGTCAACCTCATGTCTCTGCCCAGAAACCTGGCCAGCCTGCGCCAGCAGTTTTACTTTACCCTGTTTTACATTACTACGGTCGTCTTTTCGTTCATGAATACGGTAATTTACTGGTTCATTACGCGACCGTACGACTTGGAGAACAACGATGGCGGCGGTACTGGGGATGACGATAATGGCAACGGTGACGGCAACGGATTTGTCGCAGCAGCACTCGCTCCCAACACGCCATGTAGGGACATCTTGTCATGGTTTCGGTACAAGGCCCTGCTAACATGAGTGTCCAGTCAGCGATATTTTTGGCGAAGGGTGGCTCAAGGCCTTTGCCGTTGTCAACCTGTTTGGGATCACGTCCATCATCCTGGTGTTTGAGATACTCTTCCTCAACAGCATCAGACGCCCCTCTGTGAGTTGGGCCATGCGAGCCACTGCTGCCAAATGCCAAACTGACGTGCCGTTAGACAATCAGTGCCTACCTCTTCGCCCTCGCCGTCTTTGCCGGCCTCTACCTCGGCTGGGCCTACATTGGGCACGCCGCCACTGGCATATACCCCTTTTTCTGGCTTGATCCCGCAGAGGCCGGCTCCCAAGAAGCGGTGACGGCATACGCCATCGGCTTCGTCCTTTTGGCTCCAATCAGTAAGGCCCCATGTCTGCCGCCCTTGTGTTGAGACGACTGACAATGGTTGCAGTGTTCATCTTCATGCAGGGCTTCGTTGGCGTGCGAGAGACGCTCGTTCGACCCCACGTCATCATTCAAGAAGCCCCTCTCGGGGCCTAGACGCGAGGGTCGATGGAGGGGTAACGATGATTGCTGTACTCAATGGAGGGGTAATGATTGTGACTCTTTGCATCTGGAGGAATCGGAGGCATCTTGTGGTGGTGTGACGCATCCAGGGTCCTGACCGATGCTCGGCGGCAGTGGTTTCGCCCTATGGAAAAGCCTCATTGATGAGCTGTCAGTGTGGGGAGAGCAGCTCTAGAGTATTCTCTTTAACCTAGAACCAATTTTAGAAGTGCTTGCGTTCCTGACTAGAACCAATCCACAGCCTTCTACTGCTGACATGATGCGCTGCTTGCATGGGTTCCCCGTAGGCTGAAGCCGTAGGAGTCCTCGCGCTGTAGGAGATGGAGCTGAAACAGGCGGTGCAGATGGGCGGTACTGTACACGTCGACACGCCCATTTGCGCCTGGCCATTTGTTTGGTCACGTCAAGATGGGTGGATGCGTGGCAGCTGGCGTTTGGATCGCAGGGGGACGAAACGTTTGTTGCCATGGGCGGTTCAGGGTGAGGGTGAGGGTGAGGCGATGGCAAGTTCGAGGCCGCCAAATCGAACCCCTCCATGGAACACGTCACAGGTACTTTGTCTCTACGGGTTTGGAAGAGGGGTTTGGCGGGACCACGTGGTAGAGGTACCAGCAAGATGCCCGCCCAATGAAGCGCGTGCCATTTCCAAATCGAGGAGGGGAGTGATGGAGGGGAAGTGATGTTTGCAAAAATGATGAGGACATTGTAGACGTTGTTTTGATGAGAAAACCAGTGGGAGAAATGGGCAAAAAAAAGGATTTCGAAGCTGGCGGTTTCTTCTCTCCCGCCGGGAATTGAACCCGGGTCTCAAGCGTGACAAGCTTGCATACTGACCACTATACTACGGAAGACGTAAACAACCTGAAGGCTGCTGTAGGAAGTGGGGGTCGCTTCGATGAGAGAGCGAATCGCCATTTGGCTATAATAAGGCTTTGTATGAGTGAGTGTGTCTGTTCTGTTAGTGGATCACGCTCTTTTTGTGAGGAAGAGGGCGTAGGGAACAATGTGCACTGATAACAACGGATGAAGAAGAGTTGACTCGGAGCAACAAATCACCGAGTCCCTCAGTGCTATGTAATGTGACCTGTTTGATCTCAACATTGTGCTGTAATGCCTTGTCTGTCTAGGGACTGTATGGAGGGAGTGAAGAGAGACATTTCCCGATTCGGCCAGGTCGGGCGTGCTCTTCTTGTTCACGAGACAACACGACACTTGTTGCCCACTGATTTGGCTTGCCGTGTTATTCAGCTGCTCCGGCCCCCCGATTGGTGGCGAGCAGCAACTGCACTTATCTCTTGCTGTACTGTATTCATCCGTGAGGGGCAATACTACCTAGTAGACAGACTCATCCAGTCATCTGCCCAGCCCTGCCCATTGGATGATGTCGTCCTGCATGGCACAGCGCAGCGCAGCACAGCACAGCACAGCACACGCCCCCCCAGCCCAGCCCCAGGTGTCGGCAACCCGCGCGGCGGTAGCTTTCCCTCGGCGGCCCAAGTACTGGGTACCTGTTCTGACGCTGGCTGCCGCCGTGGCTGAGACAGCCATTCCGGCGGCGAGATTCACGGTCAATCGGTACCTGGCGGCGGCCGTCAGAGGTACAAATAGTGGAGTCCGTGCCCGTTGCGCTGCTGCTCTTCTGGCTTTCTTCTTCTCCTCCCCACACGCAAGCCAGATAGGGTCGCAAAGCTCTCGCGAAAGGGTCATCTTCTTGATTATAAGAAGGTGGTCTTGTCGCGCCCGGACCCCGACAATCGTTTCTTCCTCTTTGTGCGTCATTCATTCATTCATCGTTCACAACAGCTTCCCCATCCCTCCGCTCATTCCTTTATTCGTCGCTCTCTTACGTCAATCTACATGCTGGTCCTCTGCAGACTGAGAGTCAGAGCGTCTTATGCACCATCAACACGCCTCCCACAAAGACACCTCCTTCTTTAGCCAGGTCAAATACATACCCGCCAACATGTTCAAGCGCGCATTCCGGTCTCAGGACCAGCACCAGAGCCAGAACCAGAACCGCGTGGACAAGGCCCAACGGCTAAAGAAGCCAAGCTCCGCCAAGGAGCATGTCAAGGCAAAGGTGTCCAAGCTGCAGAGCTCCATCATGGAGCGCGAAGCGGCGGCACCCGCTCAGCCCATCAACATCACGCCCTCGCCGATTGTCACCCTGACCATTGGCCGCGAGGGGCGTCTGTTTGCGGCGCACGAGGATGTCCTCAGCCAGTCGCCCTTTTTCGAGGCCGCCTGCAGCAAGGACTCGTCCGATGCCATGAACAAGAGAATCTCCCTCCCTGACGAGGAGCCCGAGATCTTCTCGGCCGTGCTCGAGTATCTCTACAAGGGAGACTACTATCCACGCCTGGTCCACAACCGGCACCGTAACTCCTGGGAGCTCGAGGACCGCATGAGGACGCCTCAGAAGCCACCACCAACCCCTGACAACGGCGCGGGCTCCGATGCCGCCGTCTATCTCTCCAGCGTGGGGGCCGAGATCCTGCGTGACACAGTCATCTACTGTGCCGCCGACAGGTACGGCCTCGAGGAGCTGAAGCGTCTGGCTCTGCGCAAGCAGGGGCTGCATGCCGGCATCGACGTCGGCACCATCCTGCGGTCTGCCCAGTACGCCTATGCCAACACGCCCGACTCGGACAGCCGCCTCCGTGCTCACTACCTTGCTCTCATCATCCGCTGCCGCAAGACGTTCAAGCGCAGCGGCACCATGCAAGCCGAGATGGAGGCCGGCGGCAGCAAGCTGTTCTTCGACTTGTTCGTTGCCATGTGCAACCACTTGGACGACGTCATTGACGTCACTAATAGCCGCTCGCCCAAGACTGTATAAATGGGGGCACGACGATGAAGGAACAACTTGAGCTTTTCGGCACGGGCTGAGTACATGCAACAACAGCCGTTGGAAAGCGGAGGATGCAAAAAAAATTACAAATTAAAAAAAAATACAACATGGTAAATTGGATCGATATAAGCTCGAGCAAGCATTTGGTTGCTTTTTCATTGCTTTTCTTCTTCTTTTACCCCCTTTTTGGTTGTCTGATGTTCTGATGAGTGCAAATTTACGGGAGTCTCTATCATTGCTTCATCTACGGGCCGCAATCTTTTTTTTGTATACGGACTGCTTGCATTGAGTGTGTTTTGCCACATTTCTTGGCTTTCTTCCAAGTCTCGGAACTCTACTCTGCTTTCATTCTACGGCGCTAGATCGCGTCCTGGGTGTTTTTTTCTTGCCAAGTTTTGGGACTTTGCTTGATAAAAATCTACAGCACCATGAGAAAAAGATGGGGGAAAATTGACGGCCCGGGAGGCTTTTTCGGAACGGGATTTTGCTTGGTTTGCTTCGGCATTACGGGTTTCTTTTTGGGCTTTGGATACAATTGTACGAAATGGATAAAATGGAAAGACTTGAATTACCTGGACAAGGCATTTGCTTACGGATCGAGTATTGTTACATGTCGGACAAGATTGGAAATCAGAGCGTGCTTCTGGCTTTTGCTCCCACCTTTCTTTTTTTTTTCAACCCATTTTTCCTAACGAAGACATGAGAAACGCTGCACAGCCCTGGGGGCGCAACGCAGGCCAAAAAAAAGAGAAAATATTCTACAGGGTCGCTAGCGGTCCTCCCTGATATGAGTTCCGCGTCAGGGTCGAGGTTAATGAGACAATTTTGCACCTCACATGCTTGTTCCTTGCCAACGTGAATGTCGTGTTTCTGATGTGAGAAGCTGTAAAACTACGCTCAGTGTGTAAACAATCTTGCTACATGTACCTAGACAACGAACAATTTAGGCAGAATCCCACTTGACTTGGAAATCTTGAAACTTGGCCTCCAAGCTATCCGTCGTATCCTTGGCCGGCCTCGCAATCAGCGCGCCAATCTCGAGCTCCCAGCCCTGGCCACCATCATCTCCATACGGCCAGTTAATCTCCCTCATCGGAACCTTTTCCTCGCCATCGACGCGGTACACCCACAAGCACGAACCATCATGGGCGTCCAGCCTTTCGACCAAGATGGTGACGGCCTTGCGCCCGGCCTGGATGTCCTCGGCGGAAGCAGCGTCGGCGACGCTCCAGTCAGCCCAGTTGTCGCAGCAGACGGTGGACAGGCGCGGCTGGCCGTTGAAGTGCTCGACGCCGGTCTTGATCCACTTGCGGGGGGCGGAGGGCTTGGTGAGGACGAGGATGATGCCGGCCTGGTCGAACTGGCGGGTGTAGGTGGCTGTGAAGGTGATGGAGGCGGATTTGAACTGGGAAAAGGGGTTTTTGGCGAGGGATTGGTAGGGGGCTGGATGTAGAGAGGGTGAGTTAGTTGCTTGTAATTCGTGGACCATGTGGTAGAGAGGGTTACCGGTGAAGACGTCGGTGAGAAGGGGGCTTCTTCCGA